>PVJA010047051.1:0-14802 GCA_004027025.1 Myocastor coypus
TCTTTTTGAGACAGGGTCTCGCTATGCAGTTCAGGCTGGTCTTGGGCTCACTTTTGTAGCCCAGGCTGGTCTTGAACTCACACCAATCCTCCTGCCTCAGCCTCCCACATGCTGGAATTACAGTCATGCACCACCACACCTGGCACACTTGTGGTAATTTCTAAGCCACTATTTTCTCTCTAACTTTGTAGATATATTCAAACTGGTGCACATGGTTTTGTGTGCCACAAACATGGTAGCCAGAAACACTGACAAAGATAATAACACAAGAAAGCTAGAGAACAAAGAGGAGAAAACGAGCGAATGAGGAGGAAAGGTCAGAAAGTTAACAAAGAAAGAAGTTCCCAGGAAGAAAAGACACTGGAAATACTCTACACTGCACAATGCTGCTATTAAATTTATTCCAAATGCTTAAATTCATATTTTCATCTAAGTTCTTGAATGCATGGCTAAATTGTGATTTCCATTTTCAAAAAAAATAAAAAATAAAAACACAACTAAAGCACAAGATTATGATTTTCTCAAGTACTGAGAAATTCTGTGGCCCAATAAAAATTTTCTTAACCTCCTACCATATTCATAATTTCCTTCTGTTTTCTCATGCTGTATATATTATTTTCATTACATAGTTAATAAACACATGAACATGTGCATTTTTCAAAAATCCAGCTGCCCATGAATTCCAAATTTCAAAGGTAATAGAAACATCTGAGAAATACTTATATGGCATCCAAGAAGTGGAGAAAATCCTAGAAAATTATAAGACTCAATCAGAAATACGGGATGAAAACATTGGCAGTTGACTCACAAGAAAAGAATGAAGTAGCTTAAACCATACGGATAGATGCTCAACCTCACTAATTGTTCTGTGAAATGTTAATTAAAGAGCAAAACTCTTTAAAAATAGCTATTGGATTGCCAAAGATGATCGATTTTGGCATGGGTGTAAAGAAGCAGATTTTTTATATTGTCGCTGGAAGTACTTGGCAAAAAACTTCAAAAATGTAAATGTGCATATGTTGGACAGCACCAATCAGCTTCTAGGAATTCCTTATATACAAACCCATATATAAACAAGCTATTTTTTTTTCTTTATGGGTACATTGTCACAGTATCTTATGGCTACACTTATTGTGGGAATCCAACATAATACATCTTAATATTACACTCTGTTCTTTTCCTTCAGTCTCATTTTCTTTCTGCCTCTCATTCTATGTCCTAGGTTTCTTCGCCTTTGCAAAGTTTGATTTTCTTTTTTTTTTGTCTTTTTGAGACAGGGTCTCGCTATGCAGTTGAGGCTGGTCCTGAGCTCACTTTTGTAGCCCAGGCTGGTCTCGAACTCGAACCAATCCTCCTGCCTCAGCCTCCCAAGTGCTGGGATTACAGGCGTGAGCCACCACGTCCGGCTAAAGTTTGATTTTCTTGTTTCTTGTTATTTTTTGTTTTGTTCTTTCATTTATTTATGTGTGTTTCTTCTATAAGAGAAATGATGGTATATTAATTGGACAAATGCATAAATTTTTCATAACTTATTCATTCACACCCAATGAATCACAGAAATAATTAAGGGAAAAAAAAAAACAAGAAAACAAAAAAAAAAAAATTCCACAATCAAGTGGTAATGTAGCCCAACTTTCCAGAACATGTGGACACAGTGAAAGGAATGCTAGGACAAAAGTCTGTTTCGTCAAATGCTAAAATGGAGTGATGTCTGTATATGTAAATGGTGCTCCTTGTCTAAAATTGTCTAATATTTTACTGTCACATTTTACATTAAATCTTAACCTTGTAAGTGGATTTCTATAAATTCCAACATTACATATATCTATCTCTCACTTCAACTCCCACCAGTTTTTCTTAAAAGTGCACAGAAAATTTGTCTCAGGATATGCAACAATCTGCTAAATGTTTGAAACAACAAAGCAGGATTTTGTTCATTACACATTTGGAATGTGTCCTATACAGGTTTTGTTATGGCTTCTGACTCCTGCTGGTCTAGCAAAACTATCTTCCCAGCTGTAGCTGTATTTGAAGACTGTCTTTTTAAATGCCCAAAGACTGTTGCTTGCTGAATCCAGGTGACATTTCAAGAGCCAGGAAATTGAATGACATGCTATCAACACAATTAATTGAGATACTATTATCACTCTTTATTTATTTTTGCCCTGAGGATATTCTTTGGGTTGTGCAGATACCAATGAGATGTCAACAGATACGTATATTTGAGGTTTGGAGGCAACCTTATCTCTGAGTTAGATTGTGAATATGCTCCATGACTATTGAATTTTTTTTTAAATTTACTGTCCCTTTCTAAAAGAAAAATGATGGAATAAAACATGTTTGGTGTACCTACAAGCCTCCCTCATGATTAACAAATTTTCTTCATGCAATCCTAGCTCATATATTACTGATATTAAATGGTCCATATATAATATAGCATATACAATATAGTATATATAATGTAAGCATATGTTCATACGGTTTATATAGTATACTTCACATGGTATATATTATGTAACATATATATTATATAGCATATATAATATAAATGTATTAAGTACATGTCTTTGGCATATCATTTGCCTTTTATAATGTAAATTTGTATTTGGTTTTTCTTCACTCACTTAAATCATTTTTTAAGACCAAAAACTCATGAAAAGTACAGTTTAAAAATTTACAGAAGGAATGAAAATAAGAGAAATAACTAATATTTCAAAATGAAAAAAATAGGGAAATAGAAAGTATCACTTCTCTTACTCAGGTAGGTAAATAAAAAGTCAACTAGTTTCTCCACTGAATTATATCAGTATGTGAAAATCTAGCCTATGCAACATAATTACACATACTTGTGACACTGGAATAGAGAAAACTAACTTTATAAGCATATTTCACCTCATCCTTTTTTATCTGGCCCATTTTGGCAAGTTGGGGAAAGATTTCTCATGTTGAACTTGACACGTCAGTGAGACGCTCAAAGGCAGACTGGCAGCTAATACAGAAAGGATGCATTTTTTTTTTCTTTTTCAGAAAGGATGCATTTAAAGAAGCTCGCTTGTCTAAGAAAACCCTTTTACGAGCAAGAGCGGTGAATTTTTTTTCTCCCACTAGCAACTGTGTAGCCCCAGACAAATGAGGTGGCCCACAGCAATCCCAGCTCTCAGACATAAGGTGACAGGAAATCCAGAAAACCTGGGTGTTCTCAGAAGTCTCAATCACGTCCTAAAGCATCGTTACTTTGGCTCTTATAAAACAAGATAATTTCAGCATATGTTTTGCAAAAAGCCTTGATAGCTCCAGTCCCTCTTAAAATGCAAGCATTAAAATGAGAATCAATGGGCCTGGCATCTTTATAGAGCAGGCATGAGCTTTCTACTTCATCCCTGTCAGGGGTTCAATGGGTTCATCCAAAGAAATATATTGATGTCCTCCACTCTAAGATATCAGAATATAAACATTTCAAAATATTTCTAATAAATTACATCATGTTAAAGCAAGGCCATTAGGATGAGTCCTAATCCAATGAAACTAGTGTTTGCAAACTAAAGTGACAACTTTGATGTAAAGACAGAAATACAAAGGAAGAAAGCAACACAATGATGCAAAAGGAAAATTGAACCATGCGACTGAGAAGACGGCGCTCAAGGAATGCACAGCATGTCAGGGCGAAAGAAAAAAGAAGGAAGAAAGGAGAGAGCGTGGGAGCCGGCAAGAGGGAGAATGTTATCATTCTGACACCAGCCTCGATTACGCCATGTTAGCCTTGACCACATGACAAATTTCTTTAAAAAAAAAAAAAAATGTTTAATACGGGGTCTACAGGGTCTCAGTACGCAGATCGAACTCATAGTGATCCTCCTGTTTTCAGCCTCCCAAATGCTGGAATTATAGGCATGCGCCACCACATGCAGTCTCAAAGGTTTTCTCCATGCACCCCGGGGGAGGGACCAGCACTCTATGCCAGGGATGGAACTCTGGTCCCTGTGCCTGCCTAAGCAGGTACTTTAGTCCACTGAGCTATATGCCTGGCCTTGACAAATTTCTCCACTTTAAATCATGGGTCATTTGGCACTGAGATACAGCAGCACTAGAAAACTAACACAATCCTGAGACATCCTACCATATTTGTTAGAGTTGTTGGTAACTGCTGTGAATTTTCTACCTTCCGCAGTCTTTTGAATATTTTGTCTCTCTTTAAATCACATGGTTATTTATTTATTTATTTACTTATTTATCTGTTATGTGGTCTCACTATACAGCTCAGACTCATAGTGATCTTCCTGTCTAAGTTTCCTCAGCATTGGAATCACAAGTGTGTGCTAGCACCGCTGGTTTTGGTGGCCTGTGCTGTGCACACAGGTATCTGGGTTCCAGTGTGGCATGAGGTACTAGAGATCGAATCCCAGGCCTTGTACTTGCCAGACAGGTGCTTTGATCACTAATCTATCTTCCTAGCCAAGATCAAATGAATGTTAGAGCTGCTCTTTTTTTTTTTTTTTTTCCTGACCTGTATTTCCCACTATTTAGGTTGTAAATGGCATGTTGTAACAGTCATCTTAAAATAAGGAGGGTATGTGTAAGCAAGGAATTAAAAATCGCGATTTAGTGGGCTACTATGGATTCCCAGAACTGGGATAAGTTTGTGGAAGCAGAGCAATGAAATGGAGTTGGTTTGGTAAAAAAAAAAAAAAAAAAAAAAAAAAAAAAAAAAAAAAAAAAAAAAAAAAAAAAAAAAAAAAAGAAAAGAAAAGGAGGGTGGTGCAACCAGAAGATAACTTCCTAGGAAAAATGTGGTTTTTTTTTTTTTGTTTTTTTTGCTGGAGAAGTTTTCCAAAAGAGGCTCAACAGCTTTATGTAAAGCACCATGTTGGTAAAATTCGTAAATCTATGCTGATTTCAAAATACTATGCAGAGAGCTCAGAAAGTAGAAGGATGCTGCTGAGTCACTTAAAAATCGACTCTTCCTCCAAGAGTATGGACCCCTTCCCCCTTCTTGTTGCTGGCAGCCCATCCCTACAGCTCTCCGTCGTCCTGTACAGAAAGCCTGTGCATACATTGCAAATTCACTAATTGTTCATCTCTCAGGGGTGAAATTTAAAGTTGCCAAAGGAGTCTTGGGTGCTCAAAGGCTGAAACATATTGGAACAGAAGTAAAAGTGGTATCGTGGGAATTGCAGGAGACAAAGAATAGCAGTTTAGGGTCTGCGTTGTCTCTCTGGCTGATGATGGCCCGAGTACATGGTTTCTCATTTCACGCATATATAGGATCTTTATTTGTATAAACTGTGAGTGGGGCCCAGCCACATAGATCAGCGGACTGCAGCAGCTGCTTAGACAGAGCTCAGGGACCAGGGTTCCATCCCCTGCTGGCCCTGCCCCCTGGGGTCCCCTGAGACAGCAATTAAGACTGGGCCTGCTGGCATGCACCTGTAATCCCAATGCTTGGGAGGCTAAAAACAAGAGGATTACTAGGGGTCTGATCTGTGTAGTGGGACCCTGCAGACCCCACACTAAATACATTTTTTTTTTCTTTTTGAGGCAGGGTCTTGCTATGCAGTTCAGACTGACCTTGGGCTCACTTTTGTAGCTCAGGCTGGTCTCAAACTCACACCAGTCCTCCTGCCTCAATCTCCCAAGTGCTGGGATTACAGGCGTGCGCCACCACGCCGGCTGAAATACGTTTAAATAATAAATAAATAAATAAATTATGAGTGTAGTTTTCATCCTATTCCATAGATATCTAAGCAAATAAGTTGTTATGAATTGATTTCTAAACCACATATAATGATGTATGGCACGTTTCGTATTTTCATTGATTGTCTATTGTTATAATAACTGTCACCATGATAGTCATTATTATTCCATCAGAATTTTCCTCGAAGGAAAATATGTCTATTATATGAATTTAAAACTTTGAGGTTCATGAAAAACTACCAAACTGGGCTTTCTTTGTAGATGGGCAAAAAGTGATAAAATATATTGCATATAGCATTTTCTGAAAGGTTGGCTAAGTACAAGTTCTAATTTTCCCATGGTTCTGTCTTTTTACATCTGCTTTATGCTAGGATAAATTGCCAAACCTACTGTACAACTTAGATTTCATTAATTTTGTGAACAGCAATAAAACATATTAAAACTGTGTTATTTGAAGCAAAAGTATCAGCAGTTGCTCTTAACTTGATTTGAGGATTGACAGTCTGGGTGTTATAGAAAAATGAAGCAACCAGCGTACAATTTTCAGCATCCAAGGACAACTGAACATGCACGGTAAATTCCCTACAAGGCCCCTGAGACACTATGAACTGAGCAGTGTGGTGCTGAGTTGCATGGCCTGGGTTTCAGCCTAGATTCCACCACTTGCAAACTAAGTCACCTTGGTGGATGGCTAATCACCTAGAGCTTCAAGTTTGCACTTTACATTGAGGCATAATTATAGAATACTCTGAGATCAAATAAGAAAATGCCAGTGAATATATTTTACAAACACAGAGCTTGTTTGAGAGCTGAAACTCTTGGAAGACTGAGCGATGGGATTTTAACTAAGAGGAGCAGACCAATGTTCAGTAGCTAGCACATCAATGATCGAATTATCAACTGAGTTTTTTACTTAAGTTTCAATATGTGTGTGTACTGCATTCTTTCAGATAATTTTCTAAATTGGCATCTCAGTTGATTTTCTCTCATTACTGGGACAAGACAGCTGACACCCAATATTAAGGAACTCAAGGTTTATTTAGCTCATAGTTAGTGGAGGTTTTTGTCTATGTTTGCTTTGCTCCAAGGCAGAGTGGCACATAGCAGATACTGGCCACTCGTGGCAGAGGAAGTCAGCAGAGCAGCAGCGGCAGCCGCTGGCAAGCCTTTCCTCTCCCCTTACGTTTGTACACAGACGATCTGCCTTAGAGCAGTTGTAACACTCACACGCATAGCCTCAGCTCCGGATCAAGAATCAATTACAATCTTTAGAAGCCATCCTATGACTGCATGAGACTTGGTGGTGGGGCGCAACTAGACAGAAACGGTAAGGCATGGCTTCAATAAAGAGCAAAACTCTATTTTACTTATCCACCATTATTTTTTCTTTCCTGTGACTGAGTCATCCCATGGATTTCAAGTTCCACTGCTTGACTTCTGTGAAAATCAGGTAGTGACCTGAGAAAAAACTATGCTGACTCATGGTAATAATCATGCTAGGCATTTTTGATAAAGAAATAATCTGTGAAGGTAGCATTGGAGGAAGCACTTAGTAAGCACAGCCATTTCATCTTTAAACACCGTTCCTAAATAGTCATGACAAACTGAGAGGGAAATTAAAGAAAAAGTATCTCAGAAAACAGCCTCAAGAAAAATGATATAATTCCTCATTATATATATATACATATATTATACATATACATACATATATTATACATGTATGTATATGTATAATGTATATATATGTGTGTATATAAAGTCTATATATCTATATCTATCTATATCTATCTATCTATCTATCTATATAAATATATATACATATATATATATATATATATATATATATATATATATATATAGAAGTCAAAGTCCTCTAAGGGCTGGAGAGATAGCTCAGTAGCTTAAGTATCTGCCTAGCAAGCTTGAGATGCTGAGTTTGAGCCCCAATAATGCCAAGAAAAGAAAGAAAGGAAAGACAACTCTGATAAAAATTATATTACTCCCTAACTAATTTAAACAGCATATATAAAATAGAAAGATAATCTTTGTTCCTGGATAGATTGAACCAATTTAGTCAAAGAGCTATACCTCCAAAAATGCTCTGTATGTTTATTTCACTGCCAATTAAAGTAGTGATAACATTCCACACAGAACTAGAGAAAGTAATCCTCAACTTCATGTACTTCCAGGAAAATCTTGGAAACAGCTAAAGCATTTCTGCCAACAAGTATAGAACAAGGGAATCATGATCCTACATTTCAACTCATATTAAGAAAATTGAGTAACCAAAAATCATTGAATTGGCATAAAAAAGATTTGTAGACCAAAGTGAAATAACAGAAGATACAAAAACAGATCCAGGTAACGTCAGCTATGCCATCTTTGACAAAGAGGAAATCCTTCCCCCGAATGGGAGATAGCCCCTTAATAGATGGTGCTGTGGAAACTGGCTAGCTATGTGCGAAGGACTGAACCTGAACATATACATCTCAGAATGTAATAAACTATAACCAACATGGATGAAACAAGTATCTCAATTGTAAAACAGAAACATTTAATCTGCTGGGTAACAGAATAGATAAAACACTTGAAGGTATAGGAATAGACAAAGACTTTTTGAAGAAAAGATGAGTTGCACATGAAATAATACCAAGAATCTACAAATGAGATCAGGTCAAATTAAAAAGCTTCTGTGGAGCAAAAGAAAGCAGAGTGAAGAAAAAGAGAGAGAACTAAGAGTGAGAAAAAATTTGTGACAGCTACCCATCAGACAAAAGACTAATATTATAAAGTGCTCAAAAATTTAAGCCTTTCAAATTTAAAGTCCCAATCAGAACAGGAGTATCAGAATAAAAAGACACTTTTTAAACAAAAAAATATAAATGGCCCATAAATACAAGAAAAGACTTTCAACATTGCCTGCCTTTAACAAATGCAAATCACAACACTGAGATTCTATCTCACTTCAGAAAGAATAACTATCATCAAGATAAATCTTTTAAAGAAAAGTAGATGCAGTTAAATTTAACTCAGACAAAAAAATACACCTTAAATGCCACAGTTTCTCCCACAAAAATTATAATCTATAAGTAAACTGAAATAAAGGCAGATATTGGGAAACAGGAGAGAGAAAAATTATTATGATGGTATATTGGCTCATGAAGTCTTTTGTTCACGAACAGTTTCTTTGACAAATACAAATCTTTGGCAAAATCTTGCTTCCCTTCAAGAAACCCAATTTTTGTGGTGAACCTCAGTGTGGACTCCTTCCCTGAGTAAATAGAAATGCGGGCCTCTCTCCAGAGATGTGAAACAAATTCAGTTTGTGACCCCAGGGAACACTTCGTTGGAATGCAGTGTGGACCATATCTTGTTTGACTGAGTCCTTATGTGTTCTATATATATTTTGCCCACCAGTCTGAATTTCATGGTGTGTATGTGACAATAAACTTGATACAGTGGCAGTAAGCTTTATAAATGAATCTGACACTGACAAAATGGAAGGGGGAGTGGAGGGAAGGGACACAGGGACAGAAGTGCGTGGTGCACCTGTGCCATTTCTCTCTAGCAAACGTAAGCACTGCATGCAGCTATAATGGACTAGTGAGAGTTGAAAAACAAATGAGAATCATAAACCTGCCTTTACAATAGGATGTCCTTGTGCCTTTTGATGATGACAACAAAATACCATAAACTTACTGGTTTATGGACAACAATTTATCATGGTGTTTGAAGCAGGTATGTGCACGACACAAGGTAACACATTTGTGTCGGATGAAAATTCGCCTTTCATAGATGGCACCTTCCCATGTCAGGGTCACGTGGCAGACAGGTTGAGATGGCGCCACTTTTGTGAAATACAAAACATCACCCAAAAGCCCTACTGCCTTGGAGATTAAAATTACAACATGTGAATATGGTCTCCAATACACCTATTCAGACTCTAGCATATCAGTATGGGAATATGTTGAATTCTTTTTTTAACCATTTACAAAATTATGCTATCAAACTTCTATCACATTTTCTCTTGTCTCATATTCTATTTCTTCTTTCTTTCTTTCTTTCTTTCTTTCTTTCTTCCTTTGTTCCTTTCTTTCCTCTTTCTTTCTTTCATTTTTAGGCAAATACTTACTTGAGAGTATAGCAATAATCAATATGACATTAGAAGCAGTACATAATTACAAGACAAGATTGACAGATATTTCAAGCATGGTTTTAGTATTACACATTGCTAGATTTTAAGTGTGTTACTCAGACTAGCACACCTTGCAGATAGCATCCTGGAAGTTCCATCTCAAATATCACTGTTCCTAAAAGACCTTGTGCTTGACAACAAAGAGACTTTGCCTCAAATAGGAAGCGATAAATTACAACAGATACAGAATCTACTGGGTCACTGACTGTGGTTAAGATTATTCTTCCTACTGCAGAGTTTTATCTGGACTCAGATCTCTTTTGAGCTGTCACACACATACCTGTGTTGAAGAAGCCCTTGTTGTCTATGTGAGAACATCTAGTTGTAGCCCATATGTTAAAACTGTGTAATCAATCCAGCAAAGATGCCTCTTATTTTTTCCACATGTAGGGTGATTCTTTATCAGTAAATGCTTTCTTATAAACATATCTCTACTGTCCTCTATAAAGTAGTGCATAGAAAACAAAAGAATAAAATATAAAAGGGCTGGGGAGATAGCACGGCAGTCTAAGTGCCTGCCTAGCAAGTGCAAGGACCTGGGTGCGGTCCTGGGTAGTATATGTTGTGTCACTGGGCCAGTCACTGAAACTGACATGATGCTACATGCCTGCAATCCCAGTGCTGGGGAGGTTAAGACAGGAGAATCGCTAGGAGTCTGAGCTATGTAGCAAGATCCTGCACCAATATTTTTTAAAAACTTTAATTTGTGCATAGAATGAGTCAGATATCCATCTTGCAGGAGTCAGGCATCTCAATGGGACTTTCAGAGATAAAACCTGAAGAATTCTTAGTGTGAGTTGATTGTTTCAGACAAAAGGTAATTTCTATCTTATGGATGAAAAGAGCAGAATATAACTGTTTCGTGCATGTGGCTGAATAAGACACTGAATAGCTGTTCTCATATCTATACTCAAATCTCTGTCCACCACAGGATTAGGAGAAATAGCTGTCAGCACATCAAGGAAACATCAGAATTCTATGGTCTGACTGAATCTTTTGATGCAGCAATGTAGACTGGAATAATGGCCTAAGTTTTAAAGCCAAGACAGGTCTACATATTAGAACATGTTGTAATTTTAATTTTCTCTTTTCTAATTTTGTCCATTCCATTTACAGAGTGAAATTTTCAGTTCACTAAATGTCTTTGAATTTAAAATATTTTGCTTGCTTTATTATTACCCTAAAAAATTATTTCACTTTGTGTCAATAAAATGAGTATTTCAGTAACTTGTTATTAAAAGGTATTTTTTTATAATCTGTAGGCTTTTGTACATATGCAGACATAGACCTTGGAACTCTGTTGAGTTATTACTGGTGTTATTTAAATTTTAGTACCAGGGAGATAGCTCAGTAGAATAAACGCATGCCTGGCAAGTGCAGGGTCCCGAGTTCAATCCCTGATGCCAATAAATAAATAAATAAATAAATAAATAAATAAATAAATACATACATACATACATACATACAAACACAAACAAAATAAATAGATAAATTTCAGAAAAAAATTACCAAAGGTGAAAATATGTGCAATAAGATATTGGGTAGAGCCGGGCGTGGTGGCTCACGCCTGTAATCCCAGCACTCGGGAGGCTGAAGCAGGAGGATTGGTGCGAGTTCGAGACCAGCCTGGGCTACAAAAGTGAGCTCAGGACCAGCCTCAACTGCATAGTGAGACCCTGTATCAAAAAGACAAAAAAAAAAAAAAGATATTGGGTAGCTCATCACGCAAAATTAAAACTTCAGAGTACAGACTGAACATGAGAGAAAATGTCTACAGAAATAGTCACCTGAGAAAGTGCTCAATATTGCGGAAACCCACACTTGCATATCTACAAGAGAGCAAAGCAGGAACCAGCAACAGGGGAAAACCTGACTTTCGAGTAACTCCAGGCGAGTGGAATGGCAAGGATTAGATTTTAATGTGAAATGTTGCATTAACAAGTACAAATTCTATACATTCAGTATCTACATTCTGTTTTACTAATGCATACACTGGGAAGTGATTGTACAATCAAGCTGAGTAACAGTCATCCCTGCCTAATAGTCTTTCAGTCTTCAGGTGTGTGTGTGTGTGTGTGTGTGTGTGTGTGTGTGTGTGTGTGTGTGTGTGTATGCATGCTCACATGTAAGTGAAAATGAGAGACAAGGACACTGGAAGTCTGCTATGGGGTGTCTCTAGGACCCCACATCCCATTCAATAATGGAAACATTATTGAAGTGATATCTACACCAGCATATTCTGTATAGGACTATCAATAACAAAAATATGAAAACAATCTTGGAGCCTTTAGTACACGAATAAAGTTTTGTGACCAATGTATGTTTCTTAAAAAGGAGAAATCCCCTCATTAACAACATAAGTGAGACAAAAGTGTTTTTCTCCTTGCAAAGAAAATAAGAACGTATAGGTAAGGTGCAATTTTAGTGTACATTTTCAAAGAAATGAGGAAACACTGGGCGAAAAATTATTTGTGTGCCACAAAGAGTTTTAAAGGACATATATTTGGCTTAGTACCAAAGGAAAGAACTGATTAATTATTCCTATTCCTTCCAGTCAGTTTCTTTTAATGAATATGATGAGATCCCATAAAGCTTGCACCCATTTCTGGGTCTCAAGCAACTTTAGTCAAGAATGAATTTTATATGATTTCTATACTCATTTTCCATAATTCTGCATGGATCATTCTGAACTGGATGGACACAAGCCCTGGTAGCAGGGGTGTACATGAACCTGGAAGAAGTATCTGTCTCTAAACCAGCATGTCTTACGCATCAGGCAATTAACAAGAAAACAAGAAAAAGAGTAGAAGGAGAAGAAACTGACTGAATTACTCTTCCCAACAAAAGCAACAATAAGAAATATACCTGTGAACAAGGCTCACATTCCCTGTGTGATCTTCCTACAATTAGGTCCATAATTTTATTCCACTAAACTTTTTTTAGTAATACAATGTCTGAAAGGATTACTTGAACATTGTCCTAGTGGTGACACCCAAAAGATGCATGCTGGGATCTCTCTTGAGGATACAGAGGTCCTGATCTCTTTATTCACACTGAATATTACAAACAGAATTTTTCAAACTGGAGAATGAGATGTTGTTTCCGTTCCTCTTCTCTCCTTAATGGGATAAAATACCTAACGCACTAAACTAAGGAAGGTAAGGCTTACATAGCACAGTTTGTGTAGGTTTCAGTCCTTACTCAGCTGGATCCAAGGCAGAGTGGCTCATGGAGGTGGAAGGCAGTAAAACAGCAAGAGCAAAAGGGAGGGTTCGTGGCAACAATAGTGACAGAGACGTTTTCTGATTGCCTTATGTTGCCTTCCGGCTATCCAGCCCAGGCCCGGTGTAGCTCTCACACCCATAAATCGGGCAGCACTTATACCCACAATCCCATCAACACAGCCTTTATCCTAACACTGGATTATAAATTAGTCACAGACTCTAGAAGTCACCTCATCACTTCATGAGACTTTGTGGAGAGCAACTACACACAAATCATAAGACATGATTAAAGTCATGAAATGCCTTTACCAACACACTCGGCAATTTGAAGGATCTCAAATTTGTTCAAATAATATGGCTTGTCCCCTCAATAACTTTTCTCTAAGAAGAGACTCTGTCCCCCCCTCCCAAGTCCCTAGGAATATCACTGTTTGGTGCTGTTTCACTAAACATACCAGTAAAGCATAGTCACGTTTGAAGAAACTGCAGTGATTTCCAGCAGGGCCAATTGCATGAAACTCAGAATTTTCTAGCACAGAACAATGAGAGATAAATCAAGAAAGTTATTTGTTTTATGCTCTAGGGACAGGATCAGCTGACACTTTATCCAGAATTCAAAACCAAGAAGTCTTTTACTCTGCCTTATACCAAGAACACACAGGAAACACCACTGCCTTTTGTGAATCACAGCAAAGTTCTTTCACCAGTTCCATCCCGTTACTCATGAACATCTCTGTATCTTAGCGGGTCAGGCAATGGCTAAACTAAAGCAACTGAACAACCATTTAGGTCAGGCTGCTCTTAGAGACTTTTCTGAATTTTCCCAATTGCTGCTAAACTTGGATTTTATTTCATCTGATTGGGCAAGTACTACAATTTTCATGCACTTTAAGGTTGTGAAAGTTTTGTTTTCCTTTCTACCTAAGGCAAAGTTTTTGTTTGTTTGTACCCAAGGAACACCCAAGAAATCATGCTTCTGAAGAACTTTCAACTTTTTAAACTTTCATACTTTGAATCAAGGAAGAGAGGATAATATTAGAATAATTTATTGAGTGTTAGCTATGACACTAAGCACTGAGGTTAGTGCATGAAATAAAACAAATTTTCTTCATGCTCTTTATATTCTTTTCTGGAGAGAGAGAAAAATACCCGTAACCTCGATATATATAACAGAGAAAACACTATTTGGAGATCTTCCAGTGATTAAGAATTTAGTGAAAAAGAAGTGTCCATATTAGTAAAAGTGTTACATGTGATAGCTTCAATATTCAAATTATTAAATAGGTGATGTATGAAACTATAACATATAATGAATACAGACTATCTGATCTTAATTAACAAAATCTTGCACAAGATCACTTAAATATTAATTCACAGAGAAATAAGTATTTTTTGTCACACACCCGCCCAGAGTTACTTTCGGTTTTAAATATATTGTCAATAAACTCAATTGGCATTGGGAATTTCACTCAATATCAAATAAATTAAGCTGTTATTTCCAGCCCTGTACCTTTCTGCATAAGACTTGTCTTTAAGATGTTATTGCATAGTGATCTTACCAGTCTGCACACCCACCAAGAGTGGAAAAAGATTCTTTTTTTCTCCTCAGTCCCTCCAGCATTTGTTATTGGCTGACTTCTTGATGTTAACCATTCTTTCTGGGTGAGATGGAAACTCGGCATTGTTTTATTT
>PVJA010047052.1:0-14843 GCA_004027025.1 Myocastor coypus
TGGGGTTCAAACTCACGACCTTGCACTTGCCAGGCAGGCACTTGTGCCACGGAGCTATCTCCCCAGCCCCAAACTCCAGTTCTTTTGTGAGCATGGACACAATACATTAAAACTGTTGCCTTGGGGCCCGGTGGGATGGCTCAGTGGTCTAAAGTGCCTGCTTGGGAAAGCTTGGGCAGCTTCAGGGACCGCAGTTCGATCCCTGGCATCACGTGCTGTGCCAGCCCTGCCCTCGGGGCGGGCTGAGCTGGCCATAAAAATGACTGAATAAACAAATAAAGGTTCTGAAACAAGAAAAAATAAATAAATAAAATTCCAAAAAAAAAAAAAAAAAACCTGTTGCCTTGCATGAAGAGTAGAGTCAAGGGAAAAGGACTCAGATTCCCTTGCTATCTTCCGGTTAACCTGCGTAAGAATGAGCATAAACTCCAGCTTGTGTGCGTGTAATTTCAGCGCAGCTCACAGTGACTGAATGAACCAGGCTCCATCCTTTGAATTTCTCCAGGAAGAGCAACTTGGTCCTGTGGAATGTGCGTACAGAAGGTCGGCCTCTATGTTCTGGCCCGCCATGTCATCACCAAACCGCTGTCTGTCTCAATGCCACAGTCCAGCTCTGTACCCCGGCAAGCCTGAATAATGAAAAGTTTGCATTTTCCAGCTAGACTTCTACAAAGTCTGCCCCAGAAGAAGTTTGCTAATCTGTTCAGGTCAACGGGTCCGTTTGTTCCAAAAGTTATTCCTTCTTCACCATGACTTAGAATTACACAAATAAAGCTGCTCCTTTTGCTATGATCTTCTTTAGAGACATCATACAACAGTTTCACAATTTCTTCGCTGATAAGATCATTTTTATTTCTTTTTTTTTTAGAATTTTTTATTTTATTTATTCTTTTTTTTTTTTTTTTTTTTTTTTTTTTTTTTTTTTTTTTTTTTTTTTTTTTTTTTTTTTTTTTTTTTTTTTTTTTTTTTTTTTTTTTTTTTTTTTTTTTTTTTTTCTTGTTTCAGAACCTTTGTTTGTTTATTCGCTCATTTTTGTGGCCGGCCCAGCCCACCCCGAGGGCAGGGCTGGCGCAGCATGTGGTGCTGAGGATCGAACCGCGGTCCCAGAAGCCGCCCAAGCTTTCCCAAGCAGGCGCTTTAGACCACTGAGCCATCCTGCCGGGCCCAAGATCATTTTTATTTCTCACTTCATATTTCAAGTACATAAATGCTTCTCTGATGTATGGTGCATCTACATCTCCACCAGATTCAGCTGCCATTGTGGTACTTTTATGGGACAGAATCAGGCAGGCACTCCTCCATGTTACCAGCAATTGATTAATTGAGTCTGGGCAGAGCTGAGTACACAAGAATTCTAAAGCACCAGCCAGTCCCAGAGTGACTAACTATGTCTGCCATGGGTGAAGTTTTGGCGAATAATGCCAGAAAATAGGAGAAAGGTAGCAATAATACAAAAAAAAAAAAAAAAAAAAAAAAAAAAAAAAAAAAAAAAAAAAAAAAAAAAAAAAAAAAAAAAAAAAAAAAAAAAAAAAAAAAAAAAAAAAAAAAAAAAAAAAAAAAAAAAAAAAAAAAAAAAAAAAAAAAAATGCAAAGGTAAACCAAAGCCAGACAGCTAAATGTCAACATCTAACTATTGTTTCCTCTTATTTACAGAGGTGTGCAAAAAAAATTTATGTTCATTTAAGTTATATCAAAATATGTGACTTGTCCCTATTTATCCAGTAACTGAAAATGAAAAGTCAGTACAAATTTCCTTACCACAAGGGCTTTTGTGCACCTATAAATTTAGTCCCTCAGCGCCCCCTGCTGGACACTTAGAGTAGCTGCATGTGACCGTTGCTTCAGGACACGAATCTTTGCTGGGAGCAGAACTCTCGGGTTCTCCTTGAATAGAGAGCATAGAATTCCCTCTTCAATGTAAATACTCTTCAACATAATCATGGCACAGCAACACGTTTGTTTCGACTGTATTCCCAAGGGAGAAAGTTCAAAAGCTTTTCCCAAGGTTGTACCCAAAACATGTTAGCGTTGTGTGCAAATTAACCCTAAGTAGAGGAACATGTTTCTCTGAATCGCAGCTGTGTGCACGCGCTTGCCTTTCTTCCTGGTGTTGCCCCGCAGCTGTTCTCAGTTCCTGGCGGGGCAAACTTCTACCGCTTTGTAACCACAGGACAAAACTCTAACAGCAATCCTCGCTGCCAAATATGGTCATAAGGGAAATTTCATACGCGAAGCTGCACTAACTGGTTTAACCCTAATGCAGTCTGAGACAATACCACTTAATCAAAAACATAGGTATTTTTACAAACAAACGCGTACATTTACTAAAAGAAATTAACAGAGATCGCACTGTCTCACAGCGTGACTCATCAACGTCCACTGATAGAAAATCAATCAATCAATCTTCTGGTTTTCAGAGCATAGGGGGTTTAGAAATTGCAGTTCAGAGAATATGGATCTGCTTGGTCCATAAATTAACTGATTTGAATTGGCTTGATAACCAAGGTGGTGAACAATTTCTCCCGCTTCCCTCAGAGTAAATGGGCTGAACCTGTGGCTGAGCTTGAAGGGAACGGCCTCGCGCTGTGGGGCTGCTGTTACCATCCGCCCGCCACGCAGGCTGATGCCGTTGCCAAGCAGTCAAATGCATCTACTCTGATGTGAACCTCGCAGTGTCCAGCAGGGGGCGCTGAGGGACTAACCTTATAGGTGCGCAAAAGCCCTAGTTGTGGTAAGGAAATTTGTACTGATTTTTCATTTTCAATTACTGGAGAAGTGGGGGGCAGGTCACGTATTTTGATATAACTTAAATGAACATAGATGGATTTTTGCGCACCTCTGTAAATAAGAGAAAACAATGGTTAGACGCTGACATTTAGCTGTCTGGCTTCGGTTTACCTTTGCATTCTTTGGTATTATTCCTTTCTCCTGTTTTCTGGTATTATCCTCCAAAACCTCACCCATAGCCATCGTTGTTATCCTTCTCTACGTTTGGTAAACGTTTCCTATGGGTACTTCCTCACTGTTTCTTCCATTGCAAACTTTATCTCCTTTGATACCCGCATTAGCCCTGTGATTTTTAGCTGATTGTCATTCAAGCAAGAATCTAACATGCAGGGAGAATAAACATATTCCCAGCATACACTGTGATGGTAATTTGTGGAGTATGATCTCCACCTCCCTTCTGTCTGACTCTAAAACCCACCCACAGCCAGCGTTCACGCTGCCTGCCTTCCTCCTTGTTGCCAGGTAACTCTGTCTTGCCTTCAGCCCATCTTTAACCCACACCTCAGGGCCCTCTGGAGAAGCAACTTTCCATAATGATGCTGTCTAAAGGAGGGAATAGAAAAGTGCATGATAGGGTTGGTGCAGCTATTCAAATAAAGCTCCGGACGTATTAGGTGGGGTGTAACGCCTGGTGGTAGACCACACTGCACATGGAAATAGGCGCCAGCAGATGCCGAGGGGCAGACCACAGAGGAGGAAGACCAGAGCCGTGAGAGGAGAAACACATGGAAGCTGGCCAGTTACGTCTCCTGGGAGACACACAGGATGCTCACAAGAGGTTCGGGTTAGACCAAGTGGAACCATACAGAGAAACATCACCCACTTGACAGGGATAAAGTCGAAGCCTGCCACAGCATGTCTTTCTCAGCCTCAACAATCAGCCAAGAGCTGCTTTCCAGAGTTGACGGCTAGCAAAGACAAGTTCATGAGAGAAGACATCCAGCTTTGGTGGTGGCAGTGGCACCATGGGAATCACGGGTCAGACAGGAGCCCGGTGCTACTGGTGCTGAGCAGGTGCATATCCAAGTGTTCATGAAAACTAGCCTGCGTGCTGCAAGCATGTGGAGTGTCCAGGCAAGGTCCTCTGTAGATTGTAAAAGCCAACATAGGAAGGCCACATCCACAGGAAGGCCACATCCACGTTGGCCTGGCATAAATGGAGAAGGCAACCTTCCCCTGTCCAAGAGCCAGAGGCTCTTCATCAGCATACCAAAACCAATGAGGAGGGTCAGTGGTCCAGGATAAACTACTTGATCAAGTACATGGAATAAATTCCATGTGACATGAAGCTGTCAGCGATTACTTATGACATACCACAAGCCAACCATGGTGCCCATGGGAACCAAAACTAAGACGGATGCCTATTCCGTGATTGCTAATTGGCACAATCAGCTACAGGGTAGGTATTGTAGCAGAAAAAAGTTGATGGACACTTAATTGGGTTTCTCAATTCCCACTTCCACCCTAATGGCTCTATTAACTTCTCCCTAGTAATTCAAAGGCGCATATTGTCTTGGGAGAGAGTATTATTCTTATCGCTGAAGTACAGAGGATCCCAGCCATTACTTAGCTCTTGTATTTCAAAACAGGCTGCCAAATAATAAAAATCTCATGCACATCTCTGTGAGTGCTGAGAAGTCATTGAAAAACTTCAGGAATAATTTGTCTTAAAACATTCAACTAAACAGTAATGGAGATGTATCTAATTTGAACTGGGTACATAATGTTGGGCAGGAAGATACTAAATAAAGCCTTGGTGATCAGAAACAAAGGGGATGCTTACTATTCTCCTAGCAAATGTGTTAGAGACATTCAACAAATATTTAGATCAAAGGACTCAAAGTTGTAAGAATCTAATATAGAAAGAAATAGTGACTGTTTGGATAAAACACACTTTTAGTTTGCCTGAAAACCCTGAGAATATAAATGCAAACATTACTATTAGTATTAAAAATTCAATAGACTATTTATATAGTATTTGGAAGCATTATGTATGAGCATACACAACTGACCAGATCAGGCATTCTGACATGAGTAGAAGATTTATTGGGGGTATCAAGTGGGCTGGCTGTCTAGCAGACCAACACAGCAGCAAATAAATGGGGGGACATGAGATTTTACAGGATCTTTAAGGAAGAGTGATTGTGGAATGGAAGAGCTGAGGTAGAGCTAATCTTGGCAGGGCCTCCTGGTCTGTGGGGGACGTTTAATGTTAACAAAGGAGAGTTTCATGGTTCCTTGCCCAGATCAAAGTCAGGTGGACCTGTTCTGTGATTTTTGAGTTTGGCTCTGTGTGAAGCCAAGAGGGAGAGAGTTTAGGGGCAGAGTGCCTGGGAAACCAAGAGGGAGAGTGTTTGGGGCAGGGTACCTGGGAATTAATTCTGACCTATCAGGAAGAGAAGATAAATATACAAAAATCTTATTCTTTATGTGTAGCCAATAAGCAATTAGAAAATATAGGGGAGATCCCATTTCCGTGGCCAAACAATATAAGATATTTAGCAAGATTCTGGACAAGGGCCCAGCGGGATGGCTCAGTGGTCTAAAGCGCCTGTTTGGGAAAGCTTGGGCGGCTTCCGGGACCGCAGTTCAATCCCCGGCACCACATGCTGCGCCAGCCCTGCCCTCGGGGTGGGCTGAGCCGGCCATAAAAAACATGAGTGAATAAACAAATAAAGGTTCTGAAACAAGAAAAAATAAATAAAATAAAATAAAATAAAAATTAAAAAAAAAAAAAAGATTCTGGACAAAATTGCACAGAAGTTACGTGGGTAAAACAGATTTTTCAGAGGAACACAATAGGCTTAAATACATAGAAGGACACATTGTGTTGGCGGACAGAAGGTGCTGCAGTGGATTTCTAACTGGTGGTCAGCTTATTACACCCAGCTCAACTAAACAGGTTTCTGGGTACAGGAGGCCCACCTGAGGGCTATTGCCAGCCGCATGAAGGCAGAAAAAGAGAAGCTGCCAAAACCCTGTCAGGGATGTTGTTTGGAGAAGCTGGTGGAGCTGCTGGAAGCTGCTAGTTCTCCTGGGCTGCTCTGTTCCAGAACCTTGTCCTGCTGGCTTGCCCAGTCAGCTCGGGAGGAGCTTTGGTCCTGGCTCCAGAGGGGAAGATGGTGCACTGCTCAGCCTCATGAAACTTGTCACAGTGGCTTTCTTGATGGGAGTTTGGCTTTCCTCACTGCTGGCGAATCTCAGGACCTCACTGTCGCTGAGGGTGGCTCTGATACCTTTGGGGGAGCTCTGGTGATTACCTTAAGCATTGCTTCCTGGCTCCAGTTCAGATCTCTCAGCCTGCTAGCACAGATCCTTCATTCCACTGGAATAGACTTCCCTAGTTTCCACTACCGACCTTTGGGCCTTTCCAGCACAGATCCATGAAGCGAACCTGCCTGAGACTTTGTTGTGGGCCCTAGGCCTCTGGTTGAACTTGTGGGAGGCATTGTTATGCGCTGTAGGTGTTTAGCTGGATTCAGGCAGACTATTAGGATCCAGGCCCTCACCTGGAGTCTTTGGTGTTTATGTATGTGGGCAGATTTCCTGCACTGCTTATGTATGATTCTTGGGTGATTCACTATAAAATACTATTATAAAATGTGTCCTGTATTATATTTTTCCCCTTGCAAGCACTCAAACTATGATAGATGCATATCATGAAGATGCTGTCTCCCAAATTAATATGTATGTTTTATTTGAATTCACTAAAAATACCAACTAGATTATATTTTAGACAAAGGCTAAGTCTAAACTACATAAGAAAATAGTGAACAAGTAAAAATAACCAGATGATTCTGAAGAAAAGTGAACAGAAAAAAGTATCCAGAATTCCTGAACACAAAAACATAATGAAGTCTTCATCATTAAAACGTTGGTATACAAATAGTCCAGGTGTGAACAGATCTACACAAGAAGTTTAAAAAAATTTTTCAGGGGCTGGGAAGATAGCTCAGTAGAATAAGCACTTGCCTGGCAAACTCAAGGACCTAAATTCAATCCCTGGTTCTGAAAAAAAAAAAAAATTCAAATACATACAAAAATTTGGCATATAGTGAAGATGACATACCAAATCACTAAGAAAATAATTTTAAAATGTTTATGAGCATCAGAAATACTACTTGGGAAAAAAGGCACAATTAAATTTGTACCCCACACCAGATTCTAGTATAGATTCCAAATAAATCAGGATTCCACGTTTACAAGTTGAAAATATACACAGTAGAATAAAGCAACAATTCCTCCATCACTTGAACCTGAAGCAATCTAACTACATCTCAAATCTAGAAGTATTGAATATGGATATTATACCATGTTTTAATTCTATGCAGCAGATAAGCAAGGCAAACAGTCAAAAGACAAATCCAAAACGTAAAAAACTAAATACAACTTATCACAATGAATTAATTCTCCATTAAAAAAAGAAATTCCTAGCAATCAAGAGGTTAGGGATAACCCAAAGCAAAATCTATACAAAAAGGTTCATACAGAAGCTAAGAGTAGGGCTGTGGTGGTCGCTCAGCAGTCTAAGCACTTGTCTGGCAAGTAGTGACCCAGGTTCAATCCCTGGGTATTACGTGCCATGCAGCGCTGCAAGCCGCCAAAACTAAGTATAATGGCTCATGCTCATAATCCCAGTGCTGAGGAGGCTGAGACAGCAGGAGGAACAATACAAGTCTGAGCTGCAGAGTGAGACCCTGTATCAAAGAAAGAAAGAATATTTAACTGATATTATTTGAAAAATACACCAGAAAAAAATAATTCTGAAACTAATGGGAAATTAAAGCATGGGGAAAGGGTTAAAGATTCTTTTCTAAAAGGTTGGGGAGAAAATTACATGGTTTGTTACATAGGTCTTGCTTTAACTTGGACTTAACCACCTAGCAGAAAAGTTTAACCATAAGGCATAAAAAGTAAAGTCAGATTAGTATACTGAGCTGTAAAAGGCTCAAGTCAACAGTTTCCAACATTGCAAGTTCTGCCAATAACTCACTGCTATTATGGACTATTGCTCTGTGTATGCAACTAATTTCTCTTAGTTCAAGGAGAAGAAATAGTTGTACCAATAGTGTTTAGAAAAGTTATGTCTGCATATTGTACTCTGAACAACTACTCTGAAGACAACAATATGCATTGTATCAATTATTGTGACTGTCCTTCTAACATGTTTTGAAACTGTCTCAATGTCATTTCTTACTAAAAGTAATAAAAAAAAAAGAATAATTAAAAAATAAATAAATAAATGGGCCTGGGAGATAGCTCAGTGGCATAAGCGCCTTTCTGGAAATCACAAAATCCTGAGTTCAAACCTTGGAACCAAAGGAAAAAGAATCTCTTAAAAAAGTTTTAAAAAATAAAACTGAAGATTCTTCTTGGAATATCTTTTATATAGGCTTCACTATTGAATAAAATGAATTTTTTGACATAGTCACGTAGTAAATTAAGTTTAAAAGCAACAAAAATAACCTGTAGAATCAAAAATAAACTGAAATGAAGATAACAATTTATCAAATGGGGAAAATACCTGTCAGGGAAAAAAAAATATTTCTAGTTAATCGAGGCCACAGTTCTTTGTATATTCTTAGTGAAATCTAGAAATGATCAAGAAATCTACAACCCAAATCATTTTATTAAAAGTAACACAGTCAGTGAGCAGTGTCTTATTTATGTTATGAAATAAAGCAAATGAATTATTGTCAATGTTGTTCCATATATATATATATATATATATATATATATATATATATATATATAAAATGGCTAAGTAAAATCCAAAAATTTTAACTGGAAATACCAATACTAACTCCTGATTTCTCAACACACATTCTCTAGTTCCATCTACTCAAAGGTCATAGAAGCAATGATACCTGAGTGTAGATCTTAGTTTCTATAAATAACATTCTTTACCAAAGAAAGGATGTTAGAGAATGAAAACGTAAGTTAGATTAGAAAAAAAAATTGCAGGGGGCCTGGCAGGATGGCTCAGTGGTCTAAAGAACCTGCTTAGGAAAGCTTGGGCTGCTGCAGGGACCATGGTTTGATCCCTGGCACCACATGCTGCGCCAGCCCTGCCCTCAGGGCAGGCTGAACCGGCCATAAAAAATAAATAAACAAACGAATAAAAGTTCTGAAACAAGAAAAAAATAAAATAAAAATTCTAAAAGAAAAAACTTTGCAAATATCTTGTATTAGAGGCTTCCAGAAAAAAAAAAAAAAAATGCACATGCATGGGGGGGGTGAATTTAAAAAAAAATGGGCTACCACAGTTGTAGTCATTGGGCGCTCCAAATTCTGCACAGCAAGCAAGAAAGCTAAATGCTCAGTGAGGAGCCAATGCGGCTGCTAGACCTGTAGACAGCTTGAATACCCAATTCCTCTGGGTGACTTCCGCTTTTTTGCTCTAGAGCTGCCGGACGACTGGCTGAGGACCAGCCTCCTTAAGGAGGGTAATCTGCTCTGTTCAATTTCTATGGGCTTAAATGTCAGTCGCAACTAACTAGCAACATCTACAATGGTGTTTTAACAAGTTATCCCTGCACCAAAAACTAGCCAGGCTGATAGTGAAGATGAGTCATTGTAACACGTTTCCAGTGAAGGAATGATAGCTAGAGTACACGGAAAACGTTTAAGACAACAAACAATGTACCCTTTAAAATAAGTAAAAGTCTTCAACACTTTATCAGAGAAAGGATCCAAAAAGTAAATTAGCACGTTTTAAAAAGTTCAACATCTTTAAGTATTACAAAGAAGAAATTAAAAGCATTGTGAGATATCATTATACCCTTAAGAAAGAAAACTAAAAATAGTGATAACATAAGGTGACCACAAAGACGTAGAACCACTAGAGCTGCCATATAATGGCAATAGTACAAAGTGGGTATAACCACTCTGGAAAATAGCATTTAAAAAATGCATATTATATATATACACATATATAACATTAAATATATGTAACTATATATCACATGACTTAGCAATCACAAAATTAAGTATTCATTCCAGAGATATTAAAATCTATGTTCATGCAAAAAAGGTATATGAAAGTTAAGTCAGCTTAATTCATGAGAAAAAAACTCAAAGGCATAATCTCTGCTCACATAAGATTTATGTTGTAGCAGAAAAAGGAGATCCAATAACACAGACAGAAAAGTGTGATGGATTGCAAACCAGTGGTCAGCTTGTTGCACCCAGCTGGACCAAGGTAGCAGGGTGCCAGGTGTGGGAGGCCTACTTGAGGATTGCTGCTGGCAGCATAAGAAGCAGAACTGGAGAACAGCTCGTGGAGGAGATGAGCAAAGCTTCTTAGACAAGCTGTTGTCAGCTGCTGGTCCTCTTGGGCTATTCTGCTGGGTGACCCTGTCATGCTGACTTTCCTGGTCAACTTGGCTATTCCCCTCAAAGGAGGAGATTGGGCCTGTGTTGCTAAAAATAGCTACAGCTCATTTGGGGGGAACTTTGGTCCTCACTTTCCTGGCTCCAGCAGGAAAGGTAGCGCACTGCTCAGTCTCCTGAAGAAGCTTGTTATAATGGTGTTCCACTGTTCTCATCCTCAGAGCTCGATACCGCACTGCTGCTAATGATGGCTGTGGAACCTTTTTGGTGAGCTCTGTTTCTTACCTCCCTGGATCCAGTGTACATCCCTCTGCCTGCTAGCACAGAGCCTTCGTCCTGCTGGCACAGACTTTCTAGCTTCCACCACTGATCTTTGGGCCTTCCCAGCGCAGACCTGCAAAACAGGTGTACATGAAGCATTGTTATGGACGGTAGGCCTCCAGTAGACTTGTGGGAGGCACTGTTATGAGCTGTAGGTCTTCAGCCAAGACTCAGACAAGACATTATTGTGGGACCAGGCCCTCAGCTGGATTCATTGGTCTTTAGTGTGTGGGCACACTTCCTGCACTCTTGTGTATGATTCTTAAGGGTGACTCATTATAAAATAGTCTTTAATAATATGTGTCCTGTATTGCTCCCCCTGCAAAACCCCAAACCATGACAAAAAGATTAAATACTATGTCAGGCAATACTGAACACAATGAAAAGAAATAAACACACCAAAAAAAAGACAGGATAGATGGGAAGGGGATCTAGAGAAGAGGAAGGGGAAAGGAAGAGAATAGACATAGAAATAAACAGAATTAAGCTGTACTGTGTACATGTACCCATTTCCCCCATGATGCGAATGATGTACTACACACATATATAATCAAAAACATCTTTTGAAGAAAAGCAGGTAGGCAGGGAGCTGAAGAATTGAGATAATAAGGCATTCATGGTAGAAGGAAAAAACTGAAGACTGAGAACATCCACTCAACAAAGGTAGAAATTCATGTAGTGACTGTTTATGGCACTCAGACACAGCAAGTGCCCACAGTGGCGATGAACTCTTAGAGCTTATAATGCTAAAAGCAGCCCCCTGGGGCACTCGCGCCCTAGGTTCAGCACAGCCAGTAGAGTGTGCTCACAGCAGCACTGTGACTAGGGTGCACTGACCAAGGGCCTAGATTGAGAAAGGACAGCTGAGAGGTAGCAGGCCCAGAACACAGGAAATGGACTTTATCTTTGGGGACTTTGAGTAGAGAAGTGATAATTCCACAGCTTCACTCCCTACAGTGTTGCTGAAAATACAGCAAAGAATGGAAGCAGAGGCAGGCTGTGAGCTGCGGCTGCCACTAAACAGGGATGAGACAGAGCAGCCGTCGTGCTGGTGGGAGCGGTGGAGGGGATCAGATACTTCTGGGAGTGGAGCCAACAGCATGGGGTAAGGAGAGTGAGGGACGGTGAGGAGGCCAGATGTCTCTGGGATTTGGACACTGAGCAATGACAGACCTATATGTAAGTCGTATCTTTAATTTCTTCCCACCAATAGAATGTGAGCAAAAACTGATGTACTATGACTTCCTTGACTATTGTATTATGTGTCTAAAGTGAAAGGATTTCTCATTGCAGCTAAGTTAATCAAAGGGACAGAAGGTGTCTGACTTACAAGAAGCTTTTCAAGAGGGACTCATGGTCAGAGAAGAAATGTCAGAGACACCCCGCTGTTAACTTTGGGCAAAGAGTGCAGTGTGGTACAGAAGGCTAGACTCCACCAATACCTAGCTTAAAAGAAGACCCTGAGCTTCAGATGAGATCCACAGCCTGAACCAACACTTTGACTACAGCCTGTGAGACCCTGAGCAGACAGCGTGCTAAGCCAGATCCATAAAAACAGCAAGACAGCCAATGTGCTATTAAATTCTTGCTAAGTCTAAAAACCAAAGCAGGGGCCCGGCAGGATGGCTCAGTGGTCTAAAGCACTGGCTTAGGAAAGCTTAGGAGGCTGCAGGGACCACGGTTCAATCCCCAGCACCACATGCTATGCCAGCCCTGCCCTCAGGGCAGGCTGAGCTGGCCATAAAAATAAATAAATAAACAAAAGTTCTGAAACAAGAAAAAAATAAAAATTAAATTAAATTTAAAAAATTCTAAAAAAAAAAACAAAGCAACAAGCAACTAGATAAGAATCTGCGTTAGGAGATCTTGCAGGAGATTTCAATTTGGAAATCACTGTGTTGTTATTGTCCCTTTGCCCCACTCCCATGCTTCCCCATTGCTCCCTGGGCCCCAGTGGGCCCACACCCCCTGATTACACACACAAGGTTCCTGGGGCCAGACAACAGGAAGCAACAGCAGGAGCTGAGAAAATTCAACATTGTCCAAAACAATATTTCCCCTCTTCCCTCCACGCTCCGGATAGTGTAGCTCCCCAACCTGGGCAACAATGACCCCTGCCACGCCAGCAGTACCTTCTTGGTGGGGCTTCAACCCCCAAACCCTTATTTCCTACCACATGAAGATGGTCTTAATAAGAGCAGTAAAAGTTCACAAAGAAAGACTACACATTGAAGAATTTATCTTTCCAATATGTGTATTTTCTTAGTAAAAGTAATCAGCTTCAGTGAAGGTGATGGAAACAATGTCCCAGGTTTAAAGCAAGGAGTGGTCCAGAACAGTCATGTAGGAGAACAAGCGATTCGCAGACCGGAGAACCAAACCATAGTTGCCGGCAGCATTCGGTATTCCCTGGAGGCTGTTGGTCACTTCTAATGTGTCATTATTGACGCGGATTTCCTTCTCTGCTGTTCAGCTGTAAGGGTGTAGATATGAAGTAAACACAATCAGAATTACTGAGGATTGTGCTTTGCCTCGCTGTTAGTGAGGTGCCCGGACAGCAAGATGGAAGGTTGCATGTTTGAGTCTTCCTCCGCCTTGCATTGTGGGAAGTTTCTGTATTGTCCAGCTAAGTCATTCTCTGGTAGCCTTTGCTTTTAACAAACCAGCATAAGTCTTTTTAGATCTAAATTCTCTGTGAAGGACAATTCCAGCTAGCACGTATGCTATGTATGCGAGACATAAAGATCTTCAATCATCCATTTCCATTGATCAACTGAAATTTTGTTTAGCATGTGAATTATTTTTAAATGTATAGTGACTAGGATGTCACACTGGTGGTAATTGATCGTGGAACATAATAAAATTAATTTGACCTTAAAAAAATAAGGATATCAGAAAAGACTTCTTCTCGCATGTCTTCCAGATCAGCCGCTCTGTGAATATATATAACCCCTTATGCTTACACACGATCCTCTTAACCTCTCCTTTCTACAGGTCACAGCCAGGACCTCTTAGACGTGGAACCAGCCTCCCGGTCCACTTGTGGGGCCCACAGCAGCTCCCAGTGTTGGGGCTTCTACCTGCCAAGGTGATGCTCAGAAAGCCCAGTCGCTTTTCTGGTGATGTGTAGATATCAGTGGCACACTGAGCTCTTAGCTGTTGTGCTTTAAGACTAAAATGCTCCTGCGAGAGGTCTCATGTGTTCAGAGGCGGCTTTAGGAAGCTGATTGGGCCATGGGGAAGAGCATTGCCCTCGCTTGGGTTAATTCACTAATGAACTCAGTGCCAAACATGCCACTAGGTGACCTGGTGGGAAATGGTAGGCTGCTACCTGATCTGAAGGGTGCAGTCTCACAGTATTTCCCTCTCTCTCTCTCTCTCTCTCTCTCTCTCTCTCTCTCTCTCTCTGTCTCTTCATGAAGTGAGCAGCAGCTTTTCTTTACTGTGTCCTACCTGCCATGGACCCAGCCAGTTGGGGAGGGGATCCTCAAAAGCCAAAACAAATCTATTCTCCTTTAAGTTACAGGAGCCAGGTATTCCACCACCCACCCCCAACAACAGGAAAATAACTACCACACTGGCCAGAAAGTTTGATGAATCAAAGCATCATTACTTGGAGCTGATGAATCTTAGAATCTCTAATTAGAGAAGAATGTTGAAAGTTGTTTCCCCAAAACAAAAATGTGAACTACCAAAAAAACACCAGACTTTGTTGTGCTCAGAACAGCTCACCTTGTCACAGAGGACACTTTCTGGAACACTGTAGTTACTCAGTGAATTCTTGCCACTTGAGTAAGTGAGTCTAAAGCTTTACCTATGTGTCTTACAAAATTCTCAGAAAGACTCATACATCTTCCACTTCTCTATTGCCAGGAACAAAAAGCCACTTAGCTTCTGAAGAAGGTCAGTCCAGTGTTTCACCAAGAGATGTGTATCTCTGAAATGCTCAGTCTGAACTCCGCTGTTGACAACATAAACCAGCAGCACAAGTCAAGAACTGAGCTACACCAAAGTAAATTCTGAGGGGATTTGACTGACCTTGGGAGATAAAAAAAATAAATGTTTTGTTATACAGGTCTTGCTTTAACTTGCCCTTAACCACCCAGCAGAAAAGTTTAAACATGATGCATTAAACATAAGGGTAGCTTAGTATGCTGAGCTGTAAAAGGCTCTAATCGACAGCTTCCAACATTGCCGGTTTCGCCAGTAATCCACTGCAATTATGGAATATTTGACCATGTATACAACTACCTTCTCTTAGATCAAAGAGAAGAAATCTATTGTACTAATAAGCATTAGAAAATTTATCATGTCTACACCCTGTGCTCTGTATAACTACCATGAGGACAACAACATACATTGTATCAATTATGTTTGTTTTTTTTTTTTTTTTTTTTTTTTTT
>PVJA010047053.1:0-14831 GCA_004027025.1 Myocastor coypus
TTTTTTTTTTTTTTTTTTCTTGTTTCAGAACCTTTGTTTGTTTATTCACTCATTTTCATGACCTGCTCAGCCCACCCCAAGGACAGGGCCAGCGCAGCATGTGGTGCCGGGGATCAACCGCGGTCCCAGAAGCTGCCCAAGTTTTCCCAAGCAGGCACTTTAGACCACTGAGCCATCCCGCCGGGCCCCATCCTCTCATAATTTTTAAAGAAGGTGTTTGTGGGAAGGATAGAAATATAGCTCAGTGCAAAAACCTGCATTCAACTCTCAGGACCAGGAAACCTGACTTTTTTGGAAAATTTAGCTATTATCTTCTCTCACTCTCCTGATTTTTCTGGAAAAGCCTATGTCCCCATTTAGTTTGGCAGTTGATCCTGATGTGGAAATTCTTTTTTAATTTTTTTTTTTTTTTTAGGACAGGGTCTATAGGGTCTCACTGCACAGGTCAGACTCGTAGGGATCTGTCTGTGTTCAGCCTCCCAAGCACTGGGATTACACAAGTGCACCACCATACTCAGTCTCAATCACCCTCTCAGGGTACCGGGGGATTGAACTCCCACCTGAGTCTGCCTAAGCAGGCACCTTAATCTACTGAGCTATTTGGCTGGCTCTTAGAAATTCAATCCAAGGACCAGGTGGATAACTCAGAAGTGTTGGCCTGGCAAATGCAGGGCTCTGAGTTTAATCCCTGGTACAGGGCAGGGGGCAGCAGGGAATTCAGTCCAAACCAATGGTCTCCTATAAATCTTGGTGTTTTTTTTTTTTTTTTTTTTTGAAGAAGTTTATTTATTTTTTTAAACTTTATTTATTTATTTATGTTACGGCCAGCTCAGCCTGCTGGGGGCCGGAGGAGCTGGCACTGCATGTGGTGCCAGAGATCGAACCGCCTAAGCTTGCCTAAGCAGACTGCTTTAGACTGCTGAGCTATCTCACTGGCCCCCAGATCTTGTTTTTATCACTTGTAACATTATAGGACTTTTTTTTTTCTTTTGAGACAAGGTCTCATTATGAGATGGCCTTAAACTCACTATGTTGCTCAGGCTGGTCTTGAACTCATAGTGATTCTCCTGCCTCAGTCTTGTAAGTATTGGGATTAGAGGCATGAGCCATCAAACCCGGAGCTTATAACTTACTTTTGTCCTATATTCATATCACAAACAACAGATCAAGGACAGGAACTATGTCTTGTTCACTATTATCTCCAACCTACACCATTGCTTGCATATGACAGACAATTATCTCTTGAATCAATGCCTTCAAGACCCTTTCCTCCGGGCCAGGGATATAGCTCAGCTGGATAAGCGCCTGCCTGGCAAGCGCAGGGTCCTGAGTTCAATCCCCGGTACCACAAAAAAAAAAAAAAAAAAAAAAAAAAAAGATCCTTTTCTCAGCTGGGTGTGGTGGCACAAACCTGTAATCTCTGCACTTGGTAGGCTGAGGCAGGCTGATCCTTGCGAGTTTGAAACCAGCCTGGGCTACTAAATGAGCTCAAGGCCATCCTGAGCTGCACATAGAGATCCTATTCCAAAAAGGCACACACATAGCTGGGCATGGTGGCTCACGCCTGTAATCCCAGCACTCGGGAGGCTGAGGCAGGAGGATTGGTGCGAGTTCAAGACCAGCCTAGGCTAGGGCCCGGCGGGATGGCTCAGTGGTCTAGAGCGCCTGCTTGGGAAGGCTTGGGCGGCTTCAGGGACCGCGGTTCGATCCCTGGCACCACATGCTGCGCCAGCCCTGCCTGCAGGGCAGGCTGAGCCGGCCATAAAAATGAGTGAGTAAACAACAACAAAAAAGACCATCCTGGGCTACAAAAGTGAGCTCAAGGCCAGCCTCAACTGCATAGCGAGACCCTGTCTCAAAAAGACAAAAAAGGCACACACACACAAAACCCTTTCTGGCGGGGAGCGGTGTGAAATAGGGTCGTGTCATGTAGTTCAGGCTGGCCTTGAACTCACCGTGTAACCCAGATTGGCCTTGAACTCAGAGACCCTCCTCAGTCTCCCTCCCAGTGGTGGGATTTCAGGCTTGCACCATTACGCCTGGCTCTGAAATACTCTCTACACAACATCTCCGGTGAGGAAACCAAGAGTCAGGTCTCAACTCCTCCAAAGCAACTGTAGAAGTTTGGAAAGCCCAACCACACGTGTTATAGAAGAAGCTGTGCTGGGCGACAGCCAACAGCAGAGGGCGGGACAGGTATAAAGGCGGGAACACAGCGCCTCAGACCCCAAGCCTGAAGTTCACAGCAGCACAGCCCAGCTAGAGCCGGGTGAGGAGGTGGGAATATGTCCGGAAGCCAGAGAACGGACCAGACACTACGTGTCCCAGAAGGCTCCGCGGGGCTTCGCGAGCTGACGGAAGCGGAACCCACGGCAGCGTGATGACGTTGCAGGAACGCTGACGCGCGGGATTTAAACTGCGGACGGTTTAGGCGGCGTTAGAGCATCCGTAGCATAGTTGTGGCTTATTGGTATTTTGTCCCCGCGGACTTCCGAGTGCCCATGGAGTCGTCACTGCAGTCCCGCTTGTCTCCTGGTCTCATCATCAAGATCCAACGCACTAATGGTGAGACGCAGGGTCCTAAGCCCAAAGAAGGGGGCCTGTGAAGTTCCGGTATGGTTAGGAGTACTCCCAAATCGTGGGCCCTGAGTTACTCCTACAGCTCTGGCAGGCCTAACGCTCATGTCATTAGGAGGGTGGCCAGACGTGATCTCCAGAAGTGGGGTAGGGAAATTCAGGGGTTCAGAATCTAACTGCTGAGTTCAGGAACACTTACCCCACGTTAGTAACCTTTCTGCTCAAACATACCTGCACCCCATTGCAGGCGTTCATTTGATCGGAGTGTGTAACGATCCCAAATAGCTCATTTTAAAGACTTGGTCACTGCACAGCTCGCAGAGGGATGTTCTACAGCTAAAGCTCGACGAGACCTGTGATTTGTCTTACTGTTTGCTTGTTGTAAAAAGAAGAAAAACACATCAGCTGTGTCTTCCTAGATAAACCGCACATTAGGAGTCTGTGGGGTCCTAAAAGAAAGTAAATCCTAAATGTGAGGCTTTCAGGACACAGGTAACTCTGCTCTTTTTATAGGATTAATTCACAGTGCCACCATAGGAACTGTAAACTTGGAGAAATCCTGCGTCTTTGTGGAATGGACAGAAGGAGATAATGCAAAAGGCAAAGAGGTAGGTTCCATGAAAATGCTTCTGACGGGTGTGGTGGGGCACATCTGTATCCCAGCTACTTGAGAAACTGAGTAGGAGGGTCTCAAGTTTGAGGCTAACCTGGGCCACTTACCAGATCCTATTATGAAATTTTGAAACAGTTAGGGAGGTAGTTCCATAGTGTAGCACTTACCTCATATGTGCAAGCCTCTGAGCTCAGCCCTCAGTGCTGAGGGGGCAAATACTTCACATTTAACATCTTCATGTACACAAGATGTGTGTGGAAATGGGACCTGAAGGAACCTAGTTTCTGATGTTGTACTATCCTTCCCAGTTGTAAGTAATCCTTTTGGATGCAGTAAAATTTTATTTAGTCAAGCCTGTTCTAAATTGAAGTGATAAAAAGATACTGGTGTGTTTGTAGAGAGCAAACTTACCCGGCACCACAAAAAAAAAAAAAAAAAAAGGAAAGACAGACAGACTTAATTGCTGGGCATGGCCGGGCGTGGTGGCTCACGCCTGTAATCCCAGCACTTGGGAGGCTGAGGCAGGAGGATCGCTGCGAGTTCGAGACCAGCCTGGGCTACGAAAGTGAGCTCAAAGCCAGCCTTAACTGCACAGTGAGACCCTGTCTCAAAAAGCAAAAAAAAAAAAAAATTAATTGCTGGGCATGGTATTGCTTGCCTGTAATCCCAGCACTTAGGCCAAGACGAAAGATCACAATGAGGTTGAGGCCAGCCTGAACTGCATAGGGAGACTTTGTTTGAAGAGAGAGAGAGAGAGAGAGAGAGAGAGAGAGAGAGAGAAAAGGGGGCCCGGTAGGATGGCTCAGTGGTCTAAAGCGCCTGCCTAGGAAAGCTTAGGTGGCTTCAGGGACCACGGTTCGATCCCCGGCACCACATGCTGCGCCAGCCTTACCCTCAGGGCAGGCTGATCCGGCCATAAAAATAAATAAACAAACAAAAGTTCTGAAACAAGAAAATAAATAAATAAATAAATAAAATTCTAAAAAAAAAAAGAGGGGCCCGGCGGGATGGGTCAGTGGTCTAAAGCGCCTGCTTGGGAAAGCTTGGGCGGCTTCAGGGACCGAGGTTCGATCCCCGGCACCACATGCTGCGCCAGCCCTGCCCTTGGGGTGGGCTGAGCCGGCCATAAAAATTAGTGACTAGGGCCTGGCGGGATGGCTCAGTGGTCTAAAGCGCCTGCTTGGGAAAGCTTGGGCGGCTTGAGGGACCGAGGTTCGATCCCCGGCACCACATGCTGCACCCGCCCTGCCCTCGGGGCGGGCTGAGCCGGCCATAAAAATGAGTGAATAAACAAACAAAGGTTCTGAAACAAGAAAAAAGAAAAAAAAATTAATGACTAAACAAACAAAGCTTCTGAAACAAGAAAATAAATAAATAAATAAATAAAAATAAATTTAAAAAATAAAATAAAATTTAAAAAAAAGAAAGAAAGAAGAGAAAAAAGCAAACTCAGAATCCTCAAACTGCTCATTCAGCTGGGTATGGTGGTGCACACCTGTAATCCCAGCACTTGGGAGGCTGAGGCAGGAGGATTGGTGGGAGTTCGAAACCAGCGTGGGCTACCAAAGTAAGCTCAAGGCCAGCCTGAACTGCATAGCGAGACCCTTCTCAAAAAGACAAACCCCCCCCCCCAAAAAAAAACTGCTCATTCACCTAAGCCTGTAGTTATCTTTTTTTTTTTTTTTTTAACATTTATTTATTTGATACAGGGTCTTGCTACTGAGGATTGAACTTGGGTCTTTGTACCTGCCAAGCAGGCTCTTAGACTGCTGTCTAAGCTGAGCTATCTCCCAGTCCCTGTAGTATCAGTTTAAATAGCAAGATCAGTAGTGATCCACTGAGGAGACAAAAGTATGTTTCTAAAGCTGGATGTGGTGACAGATACCTATAATCCCATCACTCAGGATGCTGAGGTAGGAGGATAGCAAGCTCAGGAGGCCAACCTGGACAGTGTAGCAAAACAGCAATAAACAAAATAGTATGTTTCTAGAGCCAGATATGGTGGCACACGCTTGTAATCCCAGCACTCGGGAGGCTGAAGCAGGTGGATCGGTGCAAGTTCGAGACTAGCCTGGGCTACAAAAGTGACCTCAAGGTCAGCCTGAACTGCATAACGAGACCCTGTCTCAAAAAGACAAAAAAAAAAAAAAGTATGTTTCTGAATCACCAAATAATATGGCAACCTGTGATGAATACATTGCACAGAAGAGCTAGAGCAGCTCAGCAGTGGCTGCTCCATGAGGGTTGGGTGGAATGTGCAGGCTTAGATGAAAGCATTATGCTCTGGAAAAGTTGCTGGGCTGTGCATGAAAACCTGCATTTTAGTCTGTCTCTACCTGTGCTCTGTGATCTTGGGAATGTTTCTGCCCTTCTTAAAAGTTTAATTTTGGGGCTGGGGAGATAGCTCAGTAGCATAAGCCCTTGCCTGGCAAATGCAAGGACCTGAGTTCAATCCCCAGTCCCACAAGGGGGAAAAAAAAAAGTTTAATTTCCACTTCTGTGAAGAAAAGAGGATGATAATGCTGTTTCACGGCATTGTTGTGAGGACTTACTCAGTGAATCCTTTTGGGCTGGCTCTCAAACTCCAGATGGTGTGTTGGGTGTAAGAATGCAGAGGTGAATAAGACATACTGTGGGGCCCTCTCTTGGGGAGCTTCATGAGATAGCTTGTGGAAAGGTCTATTCAGCCCAGCACCACTATTGGCTATGCATATTTTTTTTTTTTTTTTTTGTCTTTTTGAGACAGGGTCTCACTATGCAGTTCAGACTGGCCTTGAGCTCACTTTTGTAGCCCAGGCTGGTCTCAAACTCACACCGATCCTCCTGCCTCAGCCTCCCAAGTGCTGGGGTTACAGGCGTGAGCCACCACGCCCGGCCTCAGAGTCTTTAAGTTCTGGCCTGAATCAGCCTGCCTTCACTGTACCACACATTCTTCCTCCAGTGTATACTGTGCCCTGGAAAATTGGCAGCTTGGCACTCTGTGACTTGCTGCCTCCACACTCCTAGTCTGTTCCTTCTTCTTGGAGTGTTCAGTATCGATATCCATATAACAATCACGTACCATCAGTGCTGGGCTAGATCTCTGGTCTCCTGAGCAGGGCATATAGCTCAGTGGTAGAGAGTTTGCCTAGCATGTATGTGCAAAAGCTACGTTCCATCCCCAGTACTGCAAAAGAACACTCTAGATTACTGTACTGTTTGTATATAATGTGGGCATTGAAAATGGGGAGACAGTGTACTAACAGTTTATAGCTATCCAGTGTGGACAAAAGCATTGTTATGGAAGTCTCTGAGCTTTTATATTCCATAATTGCATCTTTCTCATCTTATCTTGCCTTGTTCTCTTGCCTCTCAATGGGTATATGTTTTCCCTGTTAGAATTTGAGGTGGTCGCTGGGCGTGGTGGCGCATGCCTGTAATCCCAGCACTTGGGAGGCTGAGGCAGGAGGATTGGTGCGAGTTCAAGACTGGCCTGGAGCCGGGCGTGGTGGCGCACGCCTGTAATCCCAGCACTTGGGAGGCTGAGGCAGGAGGATCGATGCGAGTTCAAAACCAGCCTGGGCTACAAAAGTGAGCTCAAGGCCAGCCTGAACTGCATAGCAAGACCCTGTCTCAATAAGACAAAAAAAAAAAAAAAAAAGAATTTGAGGTGGTCCTGGTGATGTTCACCTGTAATCCCATGCCTTGGGAGGCTGAGACAATAGTATTGCCATGAGTTTGAAGCCAGCACATGCTACATAATGAGTTCAAGTCAGCCTGTACTACTTGGCAAGACCCTGTTTCAAAAAAAAAAAAAAAAACAAGAAGAAGAAAAGAATTCGAGGGCCCAATGGGATGGCTCAGTGGTCTAAAGCGCCTGCTTGGAAAAGTTTGGGCAGCTTTAGGGACCACAGTTCGGTCCCCGGCACCACATGCTGCGCCAGCCCTGCCCTCAGGGCAGGCTGAGCCGGCCATAAAAATGAGTGAATAAACAAAGGTTCTGAAACAAAAAAAAAACACACACAAAAAAAGAATTCGAGGACACTGAAGGCAAAGATGATATATGTCTTAATTTCCCTTCCCAGCTTATGCTACTGTTTTTGAGTGGTTTTTTTGTTTGTTTGTTTTAAGGCAGGGTCTCACTAGCCCAGGCCTGCCTTGAACTCACAGCAGTCCTCCTGCCTCAATCTCCTGAGTGCTGGGATTACAGGCATGCATGCTGCTATCTTGTGCCTAGTAAATGTGTAGCTCAGTGATAAAGTACTTTCCTAGCATCCATGAGGCTTTGAGTTTGGGCCCTAGCTCTGAAAATCAGTTAATCAATAAATTCGTATATGTTTGCTGTACATGTTGGTGCATACTTGTAACCCCAGCACTAGGAGAACTGAGGTTCAAGGCCAGCCTTCCCGTATATATAGTAAGTATAAGAGAAGCCTAGTCTACATGGTAAGACCCTGTCCAAAAAAGAAAATTATATGTGTGAGTGGTAAAGACCTCACCCTAAAGTACACTGTTCAGCCCTGCCACTTTCTTTTTTCTTTTATACAGTTCAAGCTGGCCTTGATCTCACTTTTGTAGCCTAGGCTGGTCTCAAACTCACATTGATCCTCCTACCTCAGCCTCCCAAGTGCTGGGATTACAGGCATACGCCACAATGCCAGGCAGCCCTTGTCACATTTAAAAGCATAAACAAGTTGAGACTAATTTGAAGGGAGGTGTGGTTGTATTTATGTTTGTGGTGGGAATCAAGCCCAGGTTCTCACATATGCCAGGCAAAAACTGTACCTGTCCAACCTAATTAGACCCTAGTCCAATTTGGTGGGGGTTGTTTGTTTGGCTCCTTCAGGCATTGAACCTAGGACTTTTGTACTGAGCTACATCTGCAGCCCATTTTTTATTTTTTTGAAGCAGAGTCTCATTAAGTTGTCCAAGCTGGGCTCAAATTTGTTATCTTTCTGCCTCAACCTCTCAGAGTGCTAGAATTATAGGAACATGCTACCACACCCAGCTCAAGTTGGTATATTTAACCTGCTGTGATATTATGCTGGTAAAGTTTTAGTTCTTTGGGCCCCGCAGGATGGCTCAGTGGTCTAAAGCGCCTGCTTAGGAAAGCTTAGGTGGCTACAGGGACTGTGGTTCTCATCAGCACCACATGTTGTACCAGCCCTGCCCTCAGGGCAGGCTGAGCCAGCCATAAAAATAAACAAACAGGGGCCCAGCGGGATGGCTCAGTGGTCTAAAGCGCCCGCTTGGGGAAGCTTGGGCAGCTTCAGGGACCGCGGTTTGATCCCCGGCACCACATGCTGCGCCAGCCCTGCCCTCAGGGCGGGCTAAGCCAGCCATAAAAATGAGCGAATAAATAAACAAAGGTTCTGAAACAAGAAAAAAAAATAAAAAATAAAAATAAAAAACTTTAAAAAAAAATAAATAAACAAATAAAAGTTGTGAAACAAGAAAAAAATAATAATATAAAATAAAAATTAAAAAAAGTTTTAGTTCTTTCTCTTCAAAAGGAAAGAGAAACTGGGACGAGGAATGGAGAAAATAAAGGAAAAAGAAAAAAAAGATACATATATATGTGTATTATTAGTTAACATGGTTGTTATGCTAATTTCTTTTAGTTACTTGGAAAAGAAATATTTGTGCTAATATTGCTTGGACAGTTAAATGCCAATATCTTGAACTTGGAAACTAAAGATGACAATACACAATGTATTAACCATTAACCATTATTACCCTCCTATTTATTGCCTTGTTTTGATTTTTTTTTTTTTTTTTTTTTTTTTTTTTTTTTTTTTTTTTTTTTTTTTTTTTTTTTTTTTTTTTTTTTTTTTTTTTTTTGTCTTTTTGAGACAGGGTCTCACTATGCAGTGTGCAGTTCAGGCTGGCTTTGAGTTCACTTTTGTAGCCCAGGCTGGTTTCAAACTCACATCAATCCTCCTGCCTCAGCCTCTCAAGTGCTGGGATTACAGGTGTGCGCCACCACACCCGGCTTTGTTTTGAAATTTTGATACATATTTTTTTTTCCTCTTTTTTTTTTTTGCGGTACTGGGAATCAAACTTGGGACCCTGCACTTCCCAGGCAGGCATTTATGCTGCTAATCTATATCCCTGGCCCCACTTTAAAATTAAAACTGGGTATGGTAGGGCCAGCCAGTGGACTAAAGCACCTGCTTAGGTGTAGCGCAGTGGCTTAGGTTTAATCCCTGGTGTGCCCTGCTGGCCTGCTCCCAGGATGTGCTGAGATAGGACTGAGACTGGGTAGGTGGTGCACCCTGTAATCCCAGCACTTGGGAGGCTGAAAACTGCAGAATCATGATTGAGTCTGATCTAGTAACGAGATCCTGTAGACTCTGTCCTAAAAACACAAAACAAAACTGAGCATGGCCGCACACTTATAATCGCAGTACTTGATAGGCTGAGGTAGGAGGATGGTTGTAAGTTTAAACTGACCTCAAGGCCAGCATAAACTATATAGTGAGACCTTATCTCAAAAAAGAACAAAAAAAAATCAGGAGCAAATGCCATGCCAGCCCCAGAACCAGATGTGGTGGTGCACACCTCTAATCCCAGCTTTAGGGAGGTGAGATGGAGGATCGCCATGAGTCCTAACTGCTTACAGTGACCCTGTATCAAAAATAAAATTAAAAAAAAAAAGTAATAACTAAAAAGGAAAAAAAGCTTTAGTTCTGAAGATTTGCAGGGGGATTCTGATGATGTAACCCTAGAATTGTGATGTCATTTTGGGCGTGACGGGAAACTGACAGGGTAAGAAGTTTCTATGTCAATAGAAAATGTAGGTAACCTTAGGGTTAGGTAGCAGCTGTTGGGAACTTGTTCTTGTCTTTTAAGATCCTGGAGGCCTTCCCTTTAGACTTCACCAGACAAGTTGTTTCCTCCTCGAATGAGCCAGCAGGAGGTGCTCAAGGGCCGTGCCCAACAGGACAGGGAAGTTCAGGTTCTACTGTGGACTGCCTGTTGGTCTACCTGACTGCCTTCTCTGCATTTCATTCTCATTCCTGAGATCTAGTTTTGGCTTGGAAATAAGATACCTGTACCTACCTAATGCCAATGGTAAATTATTACAAGGAACTGTGTTATAGAGCTATCATGACTTTGTGGAACTTAAGCTTAATAAAGCTGAATCTAGGGGTAACTGTGATTGCAGACACATTTGGCTTGCATATCGCTTTACTGAAGCTCTTTTTCCTTGCAGATTGATTTTGAGGACGTGGTTGCAATAAATCCAGAACTCTTACAGCTTCCTCCTTTGTACCCAAAGGACAATCTGCCATTGCAGGAAAATGTAACTGTTCAGGTAGGCACCTGGCCTGAGTCACAGCTAAAGCCCTAGAGAGGTCATTTCTTTTTTTTTTTTTTTTTTTTTGGTGGGACCAGGGTTCAAACTCACAACCTTGCACTTGCCAGGCAGCCACTTGTGCCATGGAGCTATCTCCCTGGCCCCTGGTCATTTCTTTGCTCTTTGCTGGTTTGTTGGTTTTTCTGGTACTATGTAGTATATGTGCCTGGGATAGCCCCTTTAGAGTTGATAAAAGTCATATATTTTGGTTGTTTGATTTTCAGAAACAGAAACGCAGATCAATCAGCTCCAAAATTCCTGCTCCAAAAGAAGGTAATTGGATTTATGGTGAGGCTGGGGTCTGAGTTGTGGATGCTATAAAATAAACACCTGACTCCAGTCTAGCAGTGACTTCTGTATAGGCTGAGTCCTGCCCTGCGCCTTGAGTATCTCGGTGAGAAGCAGTGTAACTCACAGCTAAGCACTGGGGTATTTGAAGCCTTTCAGAAACTGGGTAACTAAAAGCATTTACTCTGGAAGCCAGAGCCTGGTTCTGGGGAGAGGAAGCCAGACCCCAGTGGACTTGTTTCCTTCACAGGGAAACAACCTTCCTTGGAGTGAGGCTGTTGGACCTATAAGGAAAGCCAGGCATTGGTGTGTCAAGAGTCAAGAGCTTGGGGCCAGGGACAGTTGACAACAGCGTTGTAGTCTCAGGGAAAACTGAGATTGCTCTGCAGAAACAGCATGATCTTCCTTTGGCTACTGCACACTCCTTGTAAGGAATCGATGCAATCTCAGGCTGGCCCAGAGTATAGCTCATTACACAGAGCCAACTTTGGCTACATGCCATTAAACTGTGTAGCTGTCCTTTTCCAGGGTGATCACTGTTCTGTACGTTGTGATGATGTAGGAACCTGGAGAGTTTGGGGCTGGAGCTTCAGGTTCCTGAAGTCGGCACAGCCTTCATCAGGGCTTGGGGTGGGTCTTGCCCTGGCCCTCTCTTACTGCTTGTACCCTAAGGGCCTATAAGAGAGATGGGAATAATGGCATCCCATTCTGCGTGCATGTCTGCAAAAAGTATTGGTGCAATGCCTCATATGTGCTAATAATCACCTGCTCTGGCAGGCCTGGTGGTGCATGCCTATTATCCCAGCAGTTGAGAGGCCAAGGTGGGAGGATCCCTAAGAGTTTGCCAGCCTGAACTACATAGCAAGTCGCTGTCTCAAAAACAAGCAAACAAATCACTTGCTCTGCCACTGAGCTACACTCCTGGCCCTGTAGCCGTTTGTGTCTTGTTTTTGCATTGAAACTGGGACCTTGAACATGTGTAGACAGGTGCTTACCACCAAGCTACATCTTTAGACCTTTTTCCTATGGTTTTTTTTTTTTGTGTGTGTGTGTGTGTGTGTGTGTGTGTGTGTGTGTGTGTGTGTGTTGTTTTTTTGTTTTGTTTTTTTGTGGGACCAGGGTTCGAACTCACGACCTTGCACTTGCCCAGCAGGCACTTGTGCCGCGGAGCTATCTCCCCAGCCCCCTTTTTCCTATGTTGTGATTTTCATTTTTTTGTGTTTTGTTTTTCTTTTTTGGTACCAGGAATCAAAATTAGGGCTTCACAATTGCCAGGCAGGTGCTGCACAGCTAAACTATATCCCCAGCCCTTGTTTTGTTTTTTGAGACTGCAGCTTCTTATATATAGTTCAGCCTGGCCTGGAACTCTTGAACTCACTGTGTAAAGTACCTGCAAGCAAGAACAGGGACCAGGAGTTCAATCCATGAGTTTGCTGTATTGGCCCTGCCCCCAGGGTGCCCTGAGACCAAATTGAGACTGGGTTTGGTCCCTGCTCTTGGGAGGCTATAAAGAGGTAGATTACTATGAGTCTGATCTAGTAATGAGACCCTGAACACCCTATAGACCCTTCCCTAAAGTAAAAAAAATTAAAATGTAAAGAGCTGGGTATAGGGTCCCGGCGGGATGGCTCAGTGGTCTAAAGCACCTGCTTGGGAAAGCTTGGGCAGCTTCAGGGACCTCGGTTCGATCCCCAGCACCACATGCTGCGCCAGCCCTGCCCTCGGGGCGGGCTGAGCCAGCCATAAAAATGAGTGAACAAACAAACAAAGGTTCTGAAACAAGAAAAAAATAAATAAATAAAATTTTTTTAAAAAATTAAAAAAAAAAAAAAAAAGAGAGAGCTGGGTATATAACTCAGTGTCAAAGTCCTAAATTCAATCCTCAATATTGCTAGCTAAGAAAAAGGTTTTTTTGGGGGGCCCGGCAGGATGGCTCAGTGGTCTAAAGCTCCTGCAGGCAGCTGCAGGGACCGAGGTTCAATCCCTGACACCACATGCTGCGCCAGCCCTGCCCTGAGGGCAGGCTGAGGCAGCCATAAAAGTAAATAAATAAACAAACAAAAGTTCTGAAACAAGAAAAAAATAAGTAAATAAAATTTTTTTTTTTTTTTTTTGTGGGACCAGGGTTCGAACTCACGACCTTGCACTTGCCCAGCAGGCACTTGTGCCTCGGAGCTATCTCCCCAGCCCCCTAGTAAATAAAATTTAAAAAGTAAATTAAAAAAGTTTTTTTAAGGCAGCATTTACTATATCGTTCAGACTAACCTTGAATTCAACATTATAGCTCAGATTGGCCTCAACTTCTTGGCAATCCTCCTGCCTTAGCCTCCCAAATGTTGAGATTATTGGTGTACACCACCCCACTTCTGCTTATAGTTTCTAGTGAATATGCATTTGCTTTCTTTCTTTTTTATGGCCGACTCAGCCTATCCTGCAGGTGAGACTGGTGCCACATGTGGTGCCAAGGATCGAACTGTGATCGCTGCGGTTGCCTAAGCTTTCCTAAGCAGGCACTTTATTTTATTTTATTATTATTATTATTATTATTTTTTTTTTTTTTTTTTTTTTTTTTTTTTTTTTTTTTTTTTTTTTTTTTTTTTTTTTTTTTTTTTCTTGTTTCAGAACCTTTGTTTGTTTATTCACTCATTTTTATGGCCGGCTCAGCCCGCCCCAAGAGCAGGGCTGGCGCAGCATGTGGTGCTGGGGATCAAACCGCGGTCCCTGAAGCTGCCCAAGCTTTCCCAAGCAGGGGCTTTAGACTACTGAGCCATCCCACTGGGCCCCTAAGCAGGCACTTTAGACCACTGAACCATCTCACCAGCCCAAATATGCATTGCCATTAATAAAATTAAATACTTACAAGTCAAGCTAGGCACAGTGGTACACGCCTATAATCCCAGAACTTGGGAGGCTGAGACAGGAGGATCAGTGCAAGTTCAAGACCAGCCTGGGCTACAAAATAAGCCCAAGGCCAGCCTGAACTGCATAAGAGACCCTGTCTCAAACAGGCAAAAACAACAACAAAAAAACAAACTTATAAGTCAAAGCATTGTAAGTCAAGGGAGTACTGTGGCATGTATGGCTGCTGTTAAGGTTCATGATACTTCTTCTCAAGGACTTGGAATAAGCCCATCTCAACAGAAATGGTTTCAGATTTGCTTTAGGTCACTCCCATTAAGATAAGTGGGCTTCTGGGAGATAACTTTACCCTAGAAACTCCTGGGCTTATGGAATGTGCACAGATGATTTTTGGGATCACTCGTATTTACTCTTTTTTTATTTTTTAATTTCATGTGTGTGTGTGTGTATATATATATGTGTGTGTTATGGCCAGCTCAGCCTGCCCTGGGGGTGGGGCTGGTGTGCAGATGTGGTGCCAGGGATGGAACCACGGTCCCTGCAGTTGTCTAAGCTTGCCTAAGCAGGTGCTTTAGACTGCTGAGCCGTCTCGCCCTCCCACTTGTATTTAGTCTTATTTTCTTCCCTTGGGAAGAAAGAACAGGAAGTTGTTGGGCTTCTCTCCAGTGCAAGGATCCAGCTACCTTGTGCAGAACCTTGTAGATTAGAGCTATCTGCCCTGCTCCTGCCCTGTGCAGTTCTGACTGGCTGCTGCCCTTGGCTCTCCAGGTCTCCGAAGCCGCTCTACTCGCATGTTTGCTATCCCAGAGGCTCGAATCACTACTCAGGAAAATGATATGGAGGTAGAGCTGCCTGTGTCCACCAACTCTCACAAGCAGTTTCCAGCTGCTGGTGAGTAATGAATTTTCTTTTTCTCTTTGAGACCCTGTGCCTGTACCAAAAAGCACTAGGGTTCCTCCAAACCCAGGGTCCAGTGCTGTGCTCACTACCCCACCAACACTGTCTTTGTCTGGAAACTATTTCATTTTACTTCCCCCCCCCCCCCAAGGTTGTGAGTTTGAATCCTGGTCCCACCAAAAAAAAAAAAAAAAAAAAAAAACCTAAATTGAGCCAGGCATGGCCACCCGTGCTTGCAATTCTAGCACTCTGGGAGGC
>PVJA010047054.1:0-14783 GCA_004027025.1 Myocastor coypus
GTCATCCTGTCCGTTCTGGGCACCACTAATTCAGTCAAGTCCACTGAGAGCAAGGTCCCAAAGGCCACCTCCTGCTGGATCACATCCAGTGTCCATAGGCCATGTGATGATTTGATGTGGTGAAATGCTTTGAAAAGTTGCATGACACGTTAGGAAAAGTTAGGAATGAAGTCATCCAAAGTCAAGAGGGAAAGTTCTATCTCACATACTCGGGGTTTATGCAAGCCATGAAGCACTGCTGGGTCCATGCTTGATCGTGTCAAGTTACATGTTCTCACACCCTCAGACATATGTGCTCCCAATTCCCAATAATCACACTGAATCTTATTAGTGACTCAAGATCAGTGCGGGAATATATTGCATTTCTGAAGTCTAAGTCCTGACCTTCTTTCTCGTTAATGTTTTTCAAATATATTAATTCAATGACCTAACATGATTTTGCATGCATTTTCACATGTCAACCTTGGGTTTCTCTATAATTTATATCATTTTAAAACATGAGTAGATGAGTAAATTATTTTTAATTCAAGCCAGGCATTTTTTTTTGTTTTGTGAGGCTGAGGGTCAAACTCAGGACCTTGGGCCCGGTGTGATGGCTCAGTGGTCTAAAGCGCCTGCTTGGGAAAGCTTGGGTGGCTTCAGGGACCGCGGTTCGATCCCCGGCACCACATGTTGTACCAGCCCTGCCCTCAGGGGGTGCTGAGCCAGCCATAAAAATGAGTGAATAAACAAACAAAGGTTCTGAAACAAGAAAAAATAAATAAATAAATAAATTAATTAATTAAAAAAAAAAAACTCAGGACCTTGCACTTGCCAGGGAGGCACTTGTGCCCCTCAGCTATCTCCTTAGCTATTATTTTTTAATTGAAAAGTACATAGTCAAAGCTAAAAATTATCTGTGCTTTTTTCCCTCTGAGATCCTGAAGATGAAGTTTATACAAGTAGCTCCTGCAGTCATAGAGTCCAGGAGCCTTTTGAACCTAGGGTAGCTGTCCTGCCTGATCCTGAAATGCTTGAATATTCTTGGTTTTCCACGTGTGACAGTAATATAATATTCAATGTTTGAAGAATATGCTCAGGGCCATGGGAGATAGCTCAGTAGAATAAGCACTTCCCTGGCAATCACAGGGGCAGGAGTGCAATGCCCAGTTCCACAAACATTTAAAAAATTATACCTGAATTTAATTCATGTTAAAGTCTTAATATCACCTTATGAATTCTCCAAGAATTAATAAGCAAAACGGGGAAGGCATCAGAAAGTGGGAAAAGAATTTTCTCTTTTTTTATTTTAAAAATAAATTTATTGAAATATGAGCTTCACACAAATTGATCTTGGGCCCCAGAATAGCAGAAAGTATTCAAAGTCATGACCGTTAAATTTCAGACGTCTGTTAGAATAACAAAGTGCGACTTGCGTAATTCTTCTTCTCGAGATTGCTTCAGATGCATTTTCCATTTTTTCTGAGGGCCAACTGTAGGGTGGACTTCAGTGATATTCAATAGTTTCTAGAGTCCCCACAGGTCTAAGTCTGCGTATATTAAATCAAGAGCAAGTGAACCTTATATAAACTTTACTGAAGTGATTATCCTCTTTACATTTATTTGGATAATATCTCTCTCTCTCCGTCTCTCTGTCTCTCTGTCTCTCTGTCTTTCTCTCTCTCCCTCCCCCTTCCTCCCTCCCACCCCTGATGTGTGTGGGCGTGTCTCTATCTCCATCTCTCTCTCTCCCTCCGTACCTGTCTATCCACCATCATTTTGTGGGCAATTTCAATAAAATTGTCATGCACAATCTAAATGGCGGGGCTGGGGAGATAGCTCCGAGGCACAAGTGCCTGCTGGGCAAGTGCAAGGTCGTGAGTTCGAACCCTGGTCCCACCAAAAAAAAGAAAAAAAAAAGACAGTCTTACTTACTTCGCCGGGCGTGGTGGCACATGCCTGTAATCCCAGCACTTGGGAGGCTGAGGCAGGAGGATCGGTGTGAGTTCGAGACCAGCCTGGGCTACAAAAGTGAGCTCAAAGCCAGCCTGAACTGCATAGTGAGACCCTGTCTCAAAAAGACAAAAAAAAAAAAATCTAAATGGCATGTGTCTGCCCATAAAAAAAACCGGCATAATAAGGATATACAAAAGTTCATGTCATACAACATGTTAACTGGCAAAATTTACTTTTAAGTTTTGTTACATATTTGAGAGGCACCTGATTTTTTTTTTTTTATCTTTTTTGAGACAGGGTCTCGCTATGCAGTTGAGGCTGGTCCTGCGCTCACTTTTGTAGCCCAGGCTGGTCTTGAACTCGCACCAATCCTCCTGCCTCAGCCTCCCAAGTGCTGGGATTACAGGCGTGAGCTGCCACGCCCGGCTAGGCACCTGATTTTTACATTAGTAATTGATAATTTTTTGGTTTTTTGCAAGTTGTTCTTTCTTCCTTCTCTTATTATCCTTTCCTTGTTATGATAAACAAGAAACGACCTTTTGCATGGCTTTATTGTGTATCTCAAAGTATAGACTTTCTCTTTATAATTATTACTTATTTAAACCTTAACAAATGGGCCCACGCTGACCAACCGGCCTGTACCCATGTAGGACTACTCATGGCATGCGCCCAAGCACTGCCCGCCACCAGAATTTGGGCTCTGCCCACCCACACTGACTGAACACGCCCACGCCCAGGTGTCACCTCTCCGTGGGGAGCCCACCGGCAACGCCAACCACTGGAATTCTGCCCCCATCTGCCCACATTGACCCACTGGGCCTGTGCCCAGCTGCAGTGGGAAGATCCTGAGCACAGCAGCCAGACCTAGCCAGGCACATTGGGACGGGATCAAGATGGGTGGATCCAGAGCCAAATTTCAATAGGTGTTAAGGGCATAGCTTAACCAAAGTGCAGAGATCATACAAAATGACAAAGAAAAGGAGCAAGATGCAATCTCAGGTTCTGAACCCACCCAGAATGAGTACAGGAGACGCTACCATGGAAGAAAATGGGAATCATGCAGCCCAAATCTGAACTGGTATCATGTGAGGTACACAGACAAGTGCAGAAACGTATAGAAGAACTCAGATCAGAGCTAACGTCACAAGTAAAAAAGGCATGCATGAATTAATACAATCTGAAGTGGAAAAACAACTGCAGAGAAGGATGGAGGAGATCAGACTAGAAATAACCTGTTAGGTACCGGGCATGGGTGTTGTGTCTCTTCACTCCTAAGCAATATAGTTCTGGAATGATTAGCTACAGCCATTAGGCATAGGTTTTAAAAAACTAAAAACTATATCGCTGTGTTAATCAAGACAGTTTTGTACAATACAATAATGATCTTGATTTTTTTTTAAAAATAAATTACAGGGCCCAGGGAGATAGCTCCGTGGCACAAGTGCCTGCCTGGCAAGTGCAAGGTCGTGAGTTTGAACCCTGGTCCCACCAAAAAAAAAAAAAAAAAAAAAAATTACAATAATCTACAAGTATCAAAGAACCAAAGGTATCTGAGAGAGTCTATATAGGAGCTCTTTGGACTCACTTTTATTATGATAAAATAGTGGTGCTTTTAGGTTTTACATTATTGTAGTCTCCAACATAAAGTATGGGGTGTGTTAAAGGATACAATACACCATTTTTTGTACATGCAAAACATTGGTGAATGAAGAAATATCTCTTAGCAGTAATACTGGATGTAACCTCTAGTTTCACCAGCTGCATACTCTAGGACTATTATATAAATAGAAATCTCTCTTGTGATACTGGGAAATGATCAGAATATGCAAACTGACAGAGTAGCTTTCATCTGCCTCTTACCGGGTACCGCCACAGGAAAGTCCATTTAAGACACTGGTAGGTTTAACCAAGTTGGAATGCTGGCACTGTTGCATTGAGCAACAGTTCTTCAGACCTGGCGGACAGCTACAGTGCATTTAGTATATTACAGCAGGTGACATGTTGACTTTTTGCAGGCCTCCCCAGGCACTGGAGTTTTTCTGTTAATTTGTTTTCCTAGCTCATAAACGATCTCGTTAACACTTATTTTTGATTTTGCAGAAGATTCCAAGAATGCACAGTCTTGATAGACTTTGACCTTGTTCCTTTCCTACAACTTTTTCACCTTCCAGGTCACATTCATTACCAACCAGAATCATTGGAACATCATCAGTGTCTTTCATTCAAAGAATTGTTTCTTTCAGATCTTGTAAATCATTAAATAAGGGCTGTACAGGGATGGGATAAATTCAAGCAAAGCCTTATCCATTGTTCAAGTACCAGACTCTCATTGCTGTAAATTATTCTGTTCCTACAGTATCCCAAATTTGAAGCATACACCGCTGTGCATCTACTTCAGCTTGCTTTCTGTAAGAATCTTCTATCATAGGGTCATATTTTCCAACAAAATTTCCTTGAATAACTTGTACAGTTAGCAGAGAGTTCCCAACACCTCTGGAGCCAAGAACAACTAGTTTATCTTGCATGTGATGCCAGCTCGTCAAATTGGGTGGCTCTCATTCTGTCAACAAATCACCCCAGCCAGCATCAGTCCACCCTGCATCCAATTTACTGTTCCTGGTGCCACGACGCTCCTGCCACTGCCACAGAGGCTGGTTTACACACTCGACTCTGCTATTATGTGTATTTTAACTGGAAAAAAGAAAAGTACTACAAAGGACCAGGAAGATAGCTCAACAGAATAAGTGTCTGCCTGGAAAGCATGGGGTCCTGAGTTCAATCCCTGGTACTTATAAATAAATAAATAAATAAATAAGACCTCCCCATCTCTCTTTTTAAGATATAAATGGGCAGATGTTAAAATGTTGTGAATTCAGTCAATTTTTGAAAATTTTTCCAATTAAAAAACAAAAACACTTCCATGTTCCCTTCCTGCAAATATTCTGCAAGATTCAAAAATCTTAAGTATAAATATAAATGTAGTAGTTTGAGTTCAAAAACATACAAGTACAGAAATCCCATTCAATCCAGCTATCTCCCTACTGGGAATGTTCCCGGAAGAGCTGGAAATGTTTATCATAGTGATATCTGTGCACCTACATTTATAGCAGCACAATTTGTAATAGCCAAATCTTGGAAACACCCCAAAGGCCCATCATCTGGAGAATGGCTGAAAAAGATGTGGCATGTTTACACAATGGAATATTACTCAGCCATAAAGAAAAAGAAATTAGAAGACCTCATATATAAGTGGATGTATCTTGAAGATATACTTAATTTTTTCTTTTTTTATTTTGTCTTTTTTTTTGAGACAGGGTCTTGTTATGCAGTTCAGGCTGGCCTTGAGCTCACTTTTGTAGCCCAGGCTGGTCTCGAACTCGCACCGATCCTCCTGCCTCAGCCTCCCGAGTGCTGGGATTACAGGCGTGCGCCACCACGCCCGGCTTGAAGATATACTTATAAGTGAAATAAACCAACCTTACATGTGTAAATAACATATAGTCTCCCTAGTGTAAGAACTCAAAAGAAGCAATTAAAATGGAAAGGCAAAGCACAGCTGAAATGAAATCAAGAACTTAAGGGTTAAACAATGAAAAGACTGCAGGCAGAAAAGATAGGAAATATGGCAGGAGCAAAACCATGAACTTATATATACATGATGAATTAGACAATGGCCTAAGAACCTCTAACAGGTTTTTTTTTTTTTTTTTTTTTTCTTTTTGAGACAGGGTCTCACTATGCAGTTCAGGCTGGCCTTAAACTCGCTTTTGTAGCCCAGGCTGGTCTCGAACTCACACTGATCCTCCTGCCTCAGCCTCCCAAGTTCTGGGATTACAGTCATGCGCCGCCACGCCTGGCTCTCCAACAGACTTTTTACACTGAAGATAGCAGTATGTAACACTAAAACTATGCTTAGAATGCCTGTCATTCTGGCCTTTTAGATGTGTGCTGCTTCTAATGTAATTTCAGTTATTGCTATACTCTCTCAAACAAATGGTTTTTTTTAAAAATTTTATTTATTTTTCTTGTTTCAGAACCTTTATTTGTTTATTCACTCACTTTTACGGCCGGCTCAGCCTGCCCCGAGGGCAGGGCTAGTGCAGCATGTGGTGTCGGGGATCGAACTGCGGTCCCTGAAGCCACCCAAGCTTTCCCAAGCAGGTGCTTTAGACCACTGAGCCATCCCGCCGGGCCCCCAAATGGTTGTTTTACAACAAAACCAAAAATGGTATTTAATGAGAGTAAGAGACGAGGAAAAATGTCATAGGATTGACTGCCTACAATTTTGTATGTGCTCAGATTTCTACATTTCTGTGTAAAAATATGTAACTGCTTTTATCACATTCTGTAGGTATTTATCAGAATGTCACTGATTAATGGAGAACACTGATTCCAAGTGAAGTCTGAGACATTTGATATTGAGAAAGAGAGTGATGTTAAGCTTATGTACCTATGTTATAGAGTAATAGTATCACTAAGCTTCCCTTCTAGAAGGTTAAGAACATGTTTACAGACCAAAAATTAGAGAAAAGGAAGGGCTACCAGGATTGCCAACATTTTGACCCTAGCTCTTCAAGGTCAGTGAGGCCTCAGGGTACAAGAGAACCTGTGCTGTAACATCCTGTAACTCAGTGGTTTCCCAAATTTTCTGTTCAAGGAGATTATGGGACCACAGAGGAAAGGGATTGAAGGTAAATAGTGTGCCTAAGGAGAGTCACCTAGGGAGAAAACATTCTCTCAGGCATTCACAGAGAGCAAACTTGTCAAGCAATGGCCGTGACTCATCCAGACGGCTGACACTGACAACAGTTCTACAAAGCACTGTACATGGTTTCAAGATAAATCTTGAGGGAATTTGACTGGACTTGGGAGACACAAAAGTTATATGTTCTGTTATACAGGTCTTGTTTTAACTTGCCCTTAACAACCCAGCAGAAAAGTTTAACCACAGGCATAAAAAGTAAAGCTATATTAGTATGTTGAACTGTAAAAGGCTTATATCAACAGCTTCCGACATTGCCAGTTCTGCTAATAACCCATTACGATTATGGAATATTGGACTAGGTATCCAAGTACTTTATCTTAGTTCAATGAGAAGAAATTTCTATATCAATAATGATTAGAAAAATTATCATGTCCGCATCCTGTGCTCTTATGCATTGTATTAATTATTAGGAATGCACTACTAACATGTTTTGAAACTGTTACATTGTTATTTCTTATTAAAAGTAATAAAAATACAAGTAGAAAAAATAAAATACTTACTGATGTCACTGTTTTCTCATAAGGTGTAACCGGGAAAAATGTTCCATATTATATTTACACTACTTAAAATCATTGGCAAAAGGATATTAATCTGGTTTTTGTAAGTCATCAAGCTGTAAAGGCAATTATAACTAAAGCTAAAGAAACTTTTGACAAGATGTCAGACTCCATCAGTGAAGGAGCCAATGGGTTATACTTGTTATCCTGTAAAAACAGTTTCTAAACTTACCTGTCAACTCTTAGTGCTTATGCTTTGATTACATATGCTCTAATTTCTTAGAAAATTGGTTCTTGCCTAGACCATGCCAGACCCCATGAGATCACTCAAACCTGTAACAAATAAGCTAGACTGGTTTTAGAGTCCTCTTACCAGGATTCAATAGATCTTCTCTAGAGGGAGAATTATATAACACATACCAAAGCCTTAACTTACTATACTCAATGGGCCTTGGGTGTCACCATAGCTAGTGACTCCAAAATCAGATGGCATTATACAACCTGACATTGCCAAAGGGGAAATACACTTGAACAATTACAAGAGCCACATGTTGTGTACACATTCCTGATTCTTCTGCTAATGTCTCATGAGCTATTAAAGACACTAAATAACAGATAAATAACAAGCTTTCCCAAGACCATACCCTTATCTTTTTATCATCACTATTTCCTCTTGGTCGAAATCTTTATTGATCATATTCATAATTATTCTGCTGGTGTTATTAGTATGCCCATGCATACTTAACTGTCTCCTACAGAGGTACAGGTGTACACACCTACCCAAGATTGAGATGCCTAGAGTCTACCAAGCGTCTTTAGTTAAAATCTCTGCAGAGTATCTCTGACTGCTGATCAGTAATTATGTACTCCTTTGGTCTGAAGAAGACAGAGGTTATTGTTTATTTTTCCTTCACAGCAGTCTATGTTACTTTTTTATATAGTGGGTGTTGTAAGCAGCTGACTTAGCAATATTATAGGCATTCAGGAAAGGCGAGGCCCTCAGAGAGAAGGCAAGATACTTTTCAAATGTGGGACAGACAGGCACCACCATGCTGGGTCTCATCATAAGACAAAAAAATAAATAAATGCTGCATCATACCACTCTAGGGATTGACATCAAAACTGATATTTCAAATACATACTAATAACCTTGAGAAAGTTAAGAACAGTTGCTGGGGCCCAGCGGGATGGCTCAGTGGTCTAAAGCACCTGCTTGGGAAAGCTTGGGCAGCTTCAGGGACTGCGGTTCAATCCCCGGCACCACATGCTGTGCCAGCCCTGCCCTGGGGCAGGCTGAGCCGGCCATAAAAATAAATGGTTCTGAAACAAAGGTTCTGAAACAAGAAAAAAAAAAATAAAATTAAAAAAAAAGAACAGTTGCCAAACCAACCGCTGACAGTAAAAGACCCTGTCCTATATCCATGCCTGCTTGCTACCTGACTCACTTTCCCATTTGATGAAGATTTAGTCAATGTCACCTAAACAATTACGTTTATAATCTTACTAGTTGACCATACTTTTGTCCCAGCGAGTTCCCATGTTTGCCACCTAAACCTCACCTCTTCATGGCTTTGCTCTAGAAAACTCCCTACATCCTCCAGAACCCAGCCCCCACCCGCCCATGCTGACCAACCTGGGCCTGTGCCCACAACCTCTCCACCAGCATGTGCTCCCATGAGCCAGCTGCTAGAACCCAGCCCCCACCCACCCACCTACTTGAGCCTGTGTCCAGGTAGGAACTGTCTGCCAGTGTGTGTTCCCACACCACCAGCCACCAGAACCTGGCCCCTGCCCGCCCATGCTGACCGACCGGGGCCTGTGCCCAGTCAGGACCTCTCTCTCCTGGCATGCGCCCCAGTGCTGCCCGCCACCAGAACTCCGACCCTGTCCACCCACGCTGACCATCCCAGCCTGTGCCCAGTTGCAGCAGGAAGAAGCTGAGCACAGCAGCCAGACCCAGCCAGGCACATCTGGAAGAGACCAAGACTGGTGGATCCAGACCCAAATTTCGATAGGGGCTAACAGCATAACTTCACCAAAGTGCAGAGTTCATAGAAAAGTCCCTAGAAAAGGCAAGTTCCTTGTCAACATGCTCAGGTCTCCTTCTGCCTCTCTTTCAGACAGAAGTTGCATTCTCCCAATTAATAAATTCTGCCCTTAAAACAAAAAAAGAAAGAAAGAAAGAAAGAATATGCAACCCCAGGCCTCCAGTGCACCTTGCACAAATCCAGAGAACAGTAAGATAGAAGAAATCAGAAACCACACACTAGGATGTTCAGAAATGATAGCAGTGTAAGTAAAACACACATGCACATGCATGTGTGCATACATACACACACATACACGCGTGCAGGCAAATGGAGGTGGCCATTAGAAATGGTGAAAGTCATGAATGCCCAACATAGGAATACTTTAATTGTTCATTCAGAGAAAATATGGTGCTAGGGATCAGCCTGGAGCTGCATTAACTCAGCAAGAGCTCTCCCACTGAGCTGGGCCTCAGCCTCAGGAAGATCTAGTGAACATTGTGCAGCAGGGAGCCCTCAATACGGGAAGTGATGTGGAGTCTTTTGAGATGTGTCCATCCAAAATCTCCCCAAAAAGCATATCAAAAACATCTCAACTTGTTACACTCATCAGAACAGAACTGTGTTAACCTTTCCTTCCGATTCATTCTTGTTCCTTCAAACTGCTCCTCCAACCAAGCTGCTACTAAGCATCTACTCATGGGAACCCTACTGCTTGCTGCCATGTACAGTAAATGTCCTAAAGAAATCTCTGACTTTTCCATTTTTCTAAATCCCCACAGGGGTGCTGCCCAGGGTCCCTCATATCTTTCCTGCTGCTCACTGCCTCCTGCCCTCCCCCCCGCCCCCCCCCCCCAGAGCTCTCCATGGGATAATGCAGGGGGTGACACCATTCTGCCCTGGGCGAAATAGGATGGAAGGAAGGACACAAAAGTCAAAATGCTTTTCCCCTTGTGACCCTGTCAGGCGCTTTATGTGTCTGTTTCCTCACGTGTGAAATTGTCCTCCTTATGTCATGAGACCATTCAAAACAGTGCATTGTGAGATGGCTCAATGTGAAAAGATTATGCAACATGGGGCTTGAGAGGTTTACTTTTTCACTGATGCTATTATGTCATCGATCCTAATTTACATGGTGCTAGTTAACAAAGCAAGACAATTAGATACAGCCAACTAATTAGTAACATCTTCCGAAGCCCAGATGAGGCCACTATTTTCTCACAAAGCCATTTCTGTCACCAGTGTTTTCCTCTGCCTTAGCCATTTATTTGCATGATGAAGAGACTAGAGACACAGTTACATTTCTTAGCCCAAAGGAAGAGTCTGTTTCTGGGCCAAGGAAAAGTCAGAGCAGGAAGTTAGAGGGCACCAGGTCCCAGAGGAAGTCCTGCAGTTGTGTCAAGCCTTCAGGCCAAGTTACGGCCACCAGAGGTTGAACAGGGGTGCACGATGATGAAAACTGCCTCGGTGCCATCTGCACTGTACACCGGCAGGCATCAGCCACCGACACAAGACGGCAAGTTAGGCTCTGGCGTCTGCCAGAGTCCTCATGCCCAGAAGAGGAAGTCAAACACGTTAGATTTGGCTGAAAATGTGTTGGATGAAACTGTTGAGTTGACTTCACTATGTTTTTAGCCGGTTGTGAGGCCTATTAATCTGTGTAGTGAATGACCTCACAAGCTACTGGCCAAGTGGTAGAAAGACAGCGCCTCTCACCTGTGTCCATGGGACCAAAATGCTCCAAAAGCCAAGCAGGAGCCCCATAGTTTACTGTCCACCCAGGAGGTTTTCCTTTCTCTCTTTCTAATGGGATTTTCATGGGCATAAGGGCATGCACTATACAAACTGTTAATTCTGTCCCAGCCTCATGGATGATGCTTATTTTGTATAAATTTTTGGGATAATTTATAGGACATGTTATATATTATGTGTTCCTCTGCCAAGATATTTGCAAACTAAAGTGTTTCTTGATTTTGGAGACTGTCAGATTAGGTGCATGCATGGTTACAGCAACAAGTTTGTCATAGCTAAATCTTGGAAGCAAATACCCATCAACTGAGTAACGGATAAAAAAATATGTTGTATTTTTAAATCATTGAGTATAGGGGATTGAGGGTTAGCTCAGTTGTTTAAATGCCTGCTTGGGCAAACTCAGTCAGGTGCAGGGGACCATGGTTCAATCCTCAGCTCCATAAGCTGCACCAGACCCACCCTCAATGCAGCCTGAGGTAGCCAAAAAAAATCCTCTCTAAATAATTGAGTATTAATCAACTATAAAAAGGATAAGCTCAAGGCTTTCCTAGATAAATGGATGCAACCAGAGACTCTCATAAGTGAAATAAATCAGACTCTCATGTGCAAACATTGTACTGTCTTGCTAGTGTAAGAACCTGAAAGAGTAAATAAAATCTGAAAGATAGATAGGGTGAAAGGGAAGGAACAACTGGTATGAGGCAAAGGAAAAAGAAAGATAGAACAGAGTAGAAAAGGTAGAGCCGGGCATGGAGGCACATGCCTGCAATCCCAGCACCTGGGAGGCTGCGGCAGGGGGATCGGCGTGAGTTCAAGACCAGCCTGGGCTACAGAAGTGAGCTCAAGGGCAGCCTGAACTGCATAGCGACACTCTGTCTCAAAAAGACAAAAAAAAAAAAAAAAAAAAAAAAAAAAAAAAAAAAAAAAAAAAAAAAAAAAAAAAAAAAAAAAAAAAAAAAAAAAAAAAAAAAAAAAAAAAAAAAAAAAAAAAAAAAAAAAAAAACGACAAAAAAAGGAAAAGAAAAGAATAGAATAGAAAAGAAAAGGTATATTGATATATATACACAGCCAGGACAGCTTAAATAAATGTACTGCTGCTTTCTGCTGTGCTGCTGAAAGGAGCAATTAATGTTTGTTTTCTTCTCCTTTTTAATCTATTATAACTTTTAAACCACTTTTACATGCTTACAGCTAGCAACCTAAATGAGTCATTTGAGACAACATTATGCAATATAGCAACCAGTGCTGAATTTCTACCACTTTGGTTAGTGAAATTCTGCAGTTGCTGTTTTTTGCTATTGTACTTCAGTTTTCTTTTCTTTTTCTTTCTTTTTTTTTTTTTTTAAAGATTTTTTTATTCTTTTTTCTTGTTTCAGAACCTTTGTTTGTTTATTCACTCATTTTTATGGCCAGCTCAGCATGCCCTGAGGGCAGGGCTGGCGCAGCATGTGTTGCTGGGGATCGAACAGCGGTCCCTGAAGCCAGCCAAGCTTTCCCAAGCAGGCGCTTTAGACCACTGAGCCATCCCGCCGGGCCCTTCTTTTCCTTTCTTTCTTTCTCTCTCTCTCTCTCTCTCTTTCTTTCTTTCTTTCTCTCTCTCTCTCTTTCTTTCTTTTCTTTTTTTTACTATGTTTTACTCTATACTTTGGTTTTTCTTCATATCATACAAATCTTTTGCCTTTTATTGTTTTTTATTCTTTTAAACATAAATAAGTCACCTTTATTTTTTTTTTCTTTCCTTAGCAACATCAATAAGCAGGTGGGTCATGCCCACACACTGTGCTCTGTATAACTATTGTAAGGACAACGTGCAGTGTGTCAACTCTTAAAAAAAATTGATGTTCATTGAAAGTGTTAATGTTTGTTTGATCAATCTTATACACCAATATCTACTAATCTAAACTGATCCAATGATGAAAATATGTAGCATCACCATTGTTAAATTTTTCTGGTTTTGAAACTCTGTACTATATGTAAAAATAAATAAATAAATAAATTTGAAAAAACAAGTCATCTTTACAATGAAAGTTATCGTACCTATTGCATTATATCGTTCAAAATGGTGTATGCTAATGATTTTAGACAGTCCAAATGGTTGTGAAATATATATATATATTTTGAAAAATTTTACAGTTGCTAAGCTGAATTGGAATTAATGCAAACTTAAGCAGATACCACCAAGAAAGTCAAAATCGAAGCACAGGGAGCTTGCGTTAGTGCTTGGTCCCACCATTTGAGAACTTAGGAAAAGTCTGTGTGGCCTGTGAGATTCTGAGCAGCTGCAACATACGAGTCTCAGTCACAGGTACAGCAGCCATGCTGGCCTCCAGTCCAACCCTCTGAGAACCTAGGAAGAAATCAGGCAGCCTCAGGGTGCTGGGGAGTCACTGACACACACCCCATCTACACAGCAGGTTTGTTGAAGGCCTGCTGGTCACTATAACAGCAGGGAGAGCCTTGGTGAATTCTGTCCTGTCCCACACCATAATGGGAAACTTACTGACCAACGCTCCACAATTCTTCCGCCACGGCTGAGCCAGTTGGTCATCTGGAGTCTCCAAAATGTCAAAACGCAGGAGTAAGGACAATCCTCATCATCCAGTCCACCCAGAACAAGTCAAAGAGTGAAGGACACAAAGGAATTAGAAAGTCATATGCGTGAAATTTCTGAAGCAATAACAACTGAATTACAGAAACAAGTCTATCAGGCTATAGAAGAAATAAGACGAGAAATAATCTCTCAGGTCCAAAAAGAAGGAACTATTGTAAAACATTGCTCAGCACTGCTAAAGAACACATAGGTTTTTTTTTTTTTTAAAGGAGGATAGAAAAATGGTGGAAACACTGATGAACAATACAGGAAAGAATTAGGATGCATGCAGGCAATTGATTCAAACAGATAGTCAGTGCTAAGTACAAAACCACAAAATCGACCAGGCTAGGCATTCTTACACAGGTAGATTTACTGGGGTTAAGCTATGCCCTTACATCTATTGAAATTTGGCTGTAGATCCATCAATCTTGATTCTGTGCAGATGTGCCTGGCTGGGTCTGGCTGCTGTGCTCAGGCTCATCGCACTGCAGCTGGCCACAGGCCCAGTGGGTCAGTGTGGGCAGGTGGGGGCAGAGTTCCGGTGTTGCCGGTGGGCACACCACGGAGAGGTGACACCTGGGCGGAGGCGTGTTCAGTCAGTGTGGGTGGGCAGGGCCCGCATTCCAGTGGCTGGCATGGAGGGGCACACATACCTCCAAGAGTTCTCACCTGGGTGCAGGTCCCGTCCGTCAGCGTGGGTGGGTGGGGACAGAGTTCTGGAGGCTGGCGATGCTAGGGCGCATGCCATGGAGTAGTCCCACGTGGGTGCAGGCCGGTTGGTCACCGTTGGGCCCATATGTCAAGGTTTAAATATGTAATAATTATCAAGAGAAAGGCTATTCTTTCAGATACATAATTAAGCCATGCAAAAGGTCTTTGTTGTTCATCATAACAAGGAAAGGATAATAAGAGAAGGAACAAATAATAACTTGCAACAGTTAGAAAAATCATGGGAGGGGGAAGCCCCTGCGCCCCTCTGCCCTGCCTCTGCATTCCCGCGACTAACTTCCTGTTCCAGCCCAGCCCAAACCCCACCGCTGGGAGCTGAGCCTGCGCACCCGCCGCGGGTAAGCCCCTGCGCCCCTCTGCCCCGCCTCTGCGTTCCCGCGACTAACTTCCTGTTCCAGCCCAGCCCAAACCCCACCGCTGGGAGCTGAGCCCGCGCCGGCTGGGTCAGGATCCTTGGCCTGCCTTCCCTTTCCCCGCCCCCCCCC
>PVJA010047055.1:0-14839 GCA_004027025.1 Myocastor coypus
AACGGCATATAAGCTCGACTGATAAAAGACATTAATCAAAGTAGACATTCCCAATAAACTTACTTAGAGGCCGTCACAATACCTAGCACTGCAGTTATAGTGGACACAGCACAAGCAAAATAATATAGTAGAACTTTGAGAATGTAGATAGAAATTATAAACTGGGTCCTGGAAACTATCCATGTATACAAAGAAACACCGAAACACTCAAATGCACAAAATAAGAAGCAATGTCTTATTTTCAGAAAGTGAGTAATGTGCTTCAAGAAAACAAGCAAATGTTCAACAATTTTTGAACTTTTATAAAATAGAAAGAAAGCAAAGAATTCCCATACAAGAAAAACAGAATAGGAAAATTTGAACATTTAATACAACTTGCATATTAACTGCCTCGTGCTCCTCTCTTCTGCGTGATTCTAGCGACAGCGCTCTTCACCTCTCTGTTCCTGAGGCTGTAGATGAGGGGATTCAGCATGGGGATCACAATGGTGTAGAACACAGAGGCCACCTGGCTCTTGCCCAAGGAGGAGGACTGCTTTGGTTTGAGGTAAGTAAAGGTCAATGTGCAGTAAAAGATGGAGACGCCCAGGAAGTGGGAGGCGCAGGTGGAGAAGGCTTTCCGCTTTCCTGCAGTGGAGTTAATTTTCAGGATAGTGGAGAGGATGGACATGTAGGATCCAGAGATGGTGAGGAGGGATAGCAACAACGTGTACACAGCACAAATGAATATAGTGAGCTCGACCTTAGAGCTATCACTGCAAGACAGGGCTAAAATCGGGGATGTGTCACAGAAAAAGTGACGGATGACGTTAGAGCTGCAGAAATGCAGTCTGCTCATGAAAAGCACAATCGCTGTGGAGTTCCCAAGACCAGGGATGTAAGAGCCAGCTAGGAGGGCCCAGCACAGTCTTGGGGACATGACAGTTGTATAGCGTAGAGGCCTGCAGATAGCGACATAGCGGTCATAGGCCATTGAAGAAAGAAGAAAGCACTCGGCACCAACAAAGACTACGAACAAGTACAGCTGAGTAAAGCATCCTACGAATGAGATGCTCTTGGTGGAAGACACTAAGTTCTGTAAGGTTCTAGGGGTGATGACACTGGAGTAGCTGAGGTCGAGGAAGGACAGGTGAGTGAGGAAAAAGTACATGGGGGTGTGCAGCTGGGGGTCCAGGCGGATGATCAGGATCATGGCTGCGTTCCCCAGCATGGTGACCAGGTAGATGAGGAGGAAGAGCAGGAAGAGGCCCAGCTGGGTCTCTGTAGAATCTGGCAGCCCCAGGAGGATGAAGTCAGGCTCATTAGTGCAGTTGCAGCAATCCATGTTTTCCTGCTATACTTCTCTTTTTAGTACATAATTTCTACATTTTCCTGTCACCAAAAATATTTATGCATATATGAGTACCTCATTCTTCCTTTTCATAAATGTACTTAAACTATGAAGAATTTATCGTAAAGAAGAGAAGAAAAAAACTTTTTCTTTGTGTAGATATGCTTAGAATAGCTTTGTTTCTGGTACCTTATAAAAGTACATCCTGCTTTCCACGTGAAATTGATTACTATTCTAGATTCCTTTCATTATTAACACATTTACTTGTGTAGAAAATGTCCTAATATTGCCCACATAGTTCACACCACAGCGAGGACACAGAGATTGCTCATGTTAAATGGCGGTGATGTGTTGCCTGATTCCTCCTAGGTATTCGGACTCCAGAGAACAGATTCGTGCAGGTGCGTTGCTGCCTGGAATTTGGTTTAGCGATCCCCATTTAGAACTTATCATTGACTCTGATGAAAACATTATTATTTTGTTTGCATGTCTCTTTACCCAATGACTTATCATGGCAACTAATTTTTCCCTTCTGTTTTAAGGGTACCACATCATTATTAAATTGTTGAAAATACTGCAGCCGAGAAAAAAACTAATTTCTTTGGTCTTCTGGAGACAAGATTTCACTATGGCATCTAGGCTGGCTTAAACTTGCACCTGTCCTTCTGCCTCAGCCTGTAGATAACAAGAATTACAGGCATGTGCCGCCATGCTTGGCGCAATCTGAAACTTGAACTGTTTTGTAATGTTTCTAAGAAGCTGTTTCTCCAACTCGCCTTAATTCAACCAATCAAATAACCGCACAGAGCATTATTGGTTAGTATGAAAAATACCGGGTCTTTGTGAGAGGAACACTTGGAAGTGCCCTTCGGTGGTTAAAGTCTGGTTGAATACGGGCATGTGGGGAAGGGAGCTTGGACATGAAGCCCACACAGAAGCAAACCTTGGAGACAGAGATTTTGATGAAAACCGAGTCCTACCTTTCTACAAGAACTAATTTTTCCACTTTTTTTGAGGTAGTAAAGGCAGTATGGATTTTTTGGCCTGGTTACAATGTATTTTTTAAGTTGCCCATTTAAATTCAAATTTCTTTCAAAAATTTCACTTTCACAGCAGTTACCTTTTATATATTTTGTTTTTCTAAGTTCATGGAAACAGCTCACTAGAATAAGCTCCTGCTTGGCAAAGCCAAGGTCCTGAGTTCAATCACAAGTACCACAAAAAAGTGAAAGAAAAATAATAAAAATCTCAATAAAATATTAGGCATGGTACAGAATATAACAAAAGATGACAGGAATTCGACAGTTCTTGTTACATGGACATAAGTTGAGTATTTCATTTCCATGGACACAAGAGTCCTTTTTTGTACGGCCTCACATTACATCCAGTGGGATACAGATGATACGTGTGGACACAGTTTTCCTGGTAAAAGCCCTTGCAAATTATCTAGAACTATCTGTTTAAAGAAACATACTTACTGTGCCCCAAAGTTGTGGGAAACAAATGATTTTCCAAGGTACTTTGTTTAGAAATTTGTCATCCAAAAAGTATTCTTCAAAATAAGTTTTCATAATCATATAGTTGAGCTAAAATTGATTGCAGACAATTTGTTTCCACAGAGATATATTTTTGCTTGTTTATTTTTCAGCTTTTTAAATTTCTTTTTATTATCCTAATCAAAGCTGTCCTGCCCTAGAAATCCTACTCAAGTCTGGATCAAATGGGAGTTGACCCAGGAATTTTTCTCTACAAAGACTTGGAGGCAGAGCTACGGATGCAGTCACCCAAGCGCAGCCTTTGCTCTGGCCTGGTTGTTCCCGGGCACCTCCGGTAATGCACACTGTGCGAACTTTAGCAATTCGTCATCCTCAGGGAGCAATTTCCAAGGGAGATTTCTGGCTGCAACCCAAAGGCCTGACTTCAAGGATTCAATGAACTTAAGATCCTGTCTATTCTCTTAGAAGTCCAAAAATTAAACACAATCACTTTGCTTGCCCTCGTGGCACTCCAAATTTTCTGGAACTTCATTTTTTTTCCATTAGAAGTGACAGATAATTACATAAACACACAGGGAATAACGTTTCTATTTAGGCGTTGAGCTGAGGTTTTTAACTAGCAAGCTGGAGAAGACATTGCTAGTGTCCCACTGACTTTACCACTGGAACCATGGAGCATGGAACACTGAGAGCTTCACTTGGAAGGGTTTTATACTTAAAGGTGGGCATGGGCTACAGGAATGAAGCATATACATTAGAAAACAATGAAATTGAAAGAGGAATGTAAGATAATACAAGATTTGTTAGCAGTTTGTTTACAGAATGGTAAATTCCTTTTGTTTATATTTTTATGAGAAAAAAATAAACTTAATCTGGAGTGGGAGTTTTGCTTACATACTTATCAAAGCACAGTGCCTCAGTATCCCCTCCCAGTTCATGCCCAGCTGTACTCTGCTGGGCTGAATATGTGAGCTTCTCCCTGAGCAGCACCCATGCATCGTGCAGGCTGTGGTTCCTGGGCTCCACTAAGAGAACTGAGGACTGGCAGAGGCAGAGCAGGCAAACGCTGGTCTCTCTCATACTAAGTGGTGGAATCCCTACTCTGGTTCAGCTGAGAACCCGCATTCATGACAGCTGGATTCATAAAATACAGTATTCTTTTAATATCTTGATGTTTATATGTAAAAGAAGAAACTCAAAAGCATAACAAGCCTTGACAGTCGTGTAAACTTTGGAGTGTGCATTGGGCATATGCCTCCTCTTATACCTATGTTCACATAAGAGGCTGTCTTGCAAAAAAAAAATAGTAAAACTAAGTGTCTGCCTGGCAAGCACAGGGACTAGGGCTCCATGGGGTGCCACATGCCATACCGACCCTGATCCCGGGACACGCTGAGCCTGCAACCAATCTGGGCGTGGTGTTGCATGTCTGCAATGCCAGAACTGGAGCCAGTGAAAACAATGAGCTGGAGGTGCGGAGTGAGATCCTCCACCAAAATCATGCATAAAAAAGTAATAATAAAAATTAAGATAGCGCAGCAAATCTGAAATGTTTTATTAAAGGACTTTCTCAGAGTTATAATTAATGCTCTGTTCTTGAATTTCTCTGCAAGAATGAATTCATAACACAGCCCTGTCAAAATTACAGAAAAGATCATATAACAGCATGTAACTTATGTGGGTGTCTAGATTCCCCAACTCTCCTACTAACAGAGGAATAGGAATATGGGTGACATCAGGTGGGATCCACTGTGTTGGGGAGGGCTTGGTGGGAACCGAAAAGAGGTTAGGAGAGGCTGCTGAGCAGGGAGGGGAAGAGGAGGAACGAGGAGCAGGATGGATGGGAATCTAAAGGAAAAGGGAGGAAATGTGTGGAGAGCTAATTCCGTGAAGTATTCACAGGTACGTGTCTGCTAGGCGTTCAAGAGCTGCGTGCTCACCTTGGCAGGGAGAGGTCCTATGCAGACGAGCTAGGACAGCGCAGGAACAGCCACGAGGGCTTGAGAACTTACAAAGCAACAAACAGAAATTGTTTCTCCTAAGAGTCCCCTGCATGAGACCAGAATTCCTCTAGAATTCTCCTGTGGAGCACGACTTATTAGAAGGAGGAATATAATATCATTCTGTCTTTTCCCTGTCTCCCTCAAGCCACTATCCCGTTAGGAGAACCCATCTCTGGCAGTCTGGAGGCTGAGCTCTGCCTCTCCATGTTGACATCAGTGTTCAGCTAGGTTTTCCAGTGGTGAGGTGGACCATACCTACCCTCGCTGTCCTCTGCTCTAAGGAATAATGGTCAGCAGAATTCGGCATCTGTCTGTGCAGTGAACAGGGTCTAGCCATGATCCTGTTGACATAAATTCTGACCCTTGCTTCTGGACATGGGTGCCCGAGGAAGACACACTGCTGTCTTTACTCTATCTAGGTGCTTCAGAGGAGAGCAGAGAGCCTTGAGGGCCCCAGTCTTCACACAGCCAATGAGCCCCTGTGCTCAGCTCCCTACCCCTCTCTGCAGCCCTACGGCTGACCTCAGACTTTCACATGCCTGAGCTCTTGGCCTGCAGTAGTGCTGGAAGCCCCCACTATGATTGTCCCAGGCCCTTTGTCTTGTGCTTTTTCCCTTGAGTGGGCTGAAGGCCCTCCACATAGCTAGGCTTCTGGCTGTCTGATGCATGCTACCAAGTATTTCCCAGGAGCATTTGCTCTCATGCAATCCAGGCCCTATGGTGTTTCGATCCATTGCCTCATTTCAAGTGTGTGTGTGTGTGTGTGTGTGTGTGTGTGTGTGTGTGTGTGTTACAGCAGAAATTGGATCTAACATGATTATTAGAAGTTCTCACAGTCTGGAGAGAAGAAACGATTGCATGCTGAAAATCTGAAAATAAGGGGGTTCTCTGTCCCACTACTCTACCTACTAACTTACAGAATCTCCTACAGATTCCAGTGAGCAGCTGTGATATCTGTGTCCTACTGAGGATGGCTCTCCTTAGGCAGTAAAGGGAAGACTGCTAGCTAGCTGAAGACCCAAGGCTGTTTCCCTCCACACAGAGGGAACCACTAGGCACCATTGCTTATGTCCCCACTCAGCTGAGGCCTCCCCTCAGGCTTTGTCTGTCTGGCAGCAAGGATGCTCTGAGAACATGCAGAAGTTCCTCCCTCATTAGCTGGGTAGGGAAACCCCCCTCCCATCTGAGCAATCATTTATGCCGTGTCCGTGAAACACTAGAGTCACTCATTTGTTTTTAAGCATCATATATCTTGGTGTTTCTACTTTTAATTCAAGTTATTTTGTGAAAAGCATTCATATGAACAATCAATTTGTATTTTATAAGACAAATTTTCACACATCCTTACCACTAACTTGATGGTAGCAAATAGTATGACCTCTCTGCCACGTGCGGGAAGTTATAACTGGTGCTAAGACTTCCAGTACGTAAACTGTGAAGTGATGTAAGAAATAAATACTGGGGCAAAAGTAAGTAGGTTAGATATTTCTTTAGGCAAATAGATTATGTTATGCATATTTAGTAAGATGATACAAAGGTTTCTGACCATTGTAGGAAAGAAATACAGCCTCTTTTAATTGAAATTTAGAGAGACCAGGGAGATAGCTCCATGGCACAAGTGCCTACTTGGCAAGTGCAAGGTCATGAGTTCAAACCCGCATAAATAAATAATTGAAATTTAGGAATTTCTTCAAGTTAAATGTACTCTGCAAAGTCGCAGATACTGACAAGTTTACCAACAAAAACTGATCATATAAGTTTTCTAACTCGGATCCATACATAAAATGAATGAAATGGGCTGGATGTATAGCTCAGTGGTATAACTACCTGCCTGGCAAGCACCAGGACCTGAGATCCATCCTTGATATTCCATGTCAAGGACCTCAAGCCTACTTGCCTTGCGTAAATCCCATTCAGCAGGTATAGGAAAATCTTGTACATATAGAAGACATAATCCTAATCTTCCTCAAACTCTTCCATGAAATTGAAAAGGAATTCATCTTCAAAATATATTCGTAAAGGCAAATTTTATTTTATTTATTTATTTATTTATTTTTTGTCTTTTTGAGACAGGGTCTTGCTATGCAGTTGAGGCTAGCCTTGAGCTCACTTTTGTAGCCCAGGCTGGTCTCAAACTCGCACCAATCCTCCTGCCTCAGCCTCCCGAGTGCTGGGATTACAGGCGTGAGCCACCACGCCCGGCTCTAAAGGCAAATTTTATATTAACATCAAAACCAGAGAAATATATAATTAAAAAGAGAGAACTACCAACCAATATCTCACATGAACATAGATGCAAATATCATAAATAGAATCCTAGCGAATAGAATACAACAAATATTTATGAAGATTATTAGTCAAGACTACCCATGATTCATTGCAGGAATTCAAGCATACTTCCACATACACAAATATATAAATGTAATATGCTATATCAATAGAGCCAAATGCAAAATCCACATCGTCTTCTCAATAGATGCAGACAAGGTTTTAACAAAGTACATCACTGATTCATGGTCTAAGTCCTACAGAAAACTGGAATAGATGGCCTCTACCTCAATATGATAAAAGCCATCTATGACAAATCCACAGCTACCATAATTCTGGATGGAGAAAACTGAAGTCTTTTACTCTCAGACTGGTACAAGACAAGGATGACCTCTGCCAGCACTCCTACTCAATATACTTCTGGAATCATTAGCTACAGCCATTAGAAAAGAGAGAGATATAAAAAGAATAAGAATTGTGAAAGAAAAAGTTAAACTGTTATTATTTGCAAATGACATGACAGTCTACTTGGAAAACCCCAAAAAAACTCATAAGAAACTCCTACAATTAAAACCTAAATTCAGTAGCATAGCACGATAAATTGTCGAAACACAAAAATCAACAGGATCCCTCTACACAGATAGCAAACAAACTGGGAGAGAAATAAGAGAAGTATTACCTTTTATAATGGAACCCAAGAAAATGATATACTTAGGAATTATCCTAAGAAGTAAAAGATCTATTCAGTGAAAACTATAGTGCTGTGGCAAAAGAGATCCTACAGGATTTCAGAAAATGGAAATATTTTCTCAGCTCCTGGACAGGAAAAACCAATATTGTCAAGATGATTATATTCCCTTAATTGTTATACAGATTTATTGTGACCTCTATTAAAATATCAACAAGATAACTCACAGACGTGGACAGATCATTCTTAAAATTTATTGAGAAATAGAAGAGTCCTAGAATATCAAAGGCAATCCTGGGCAGCAAAAATAATGCAGGAGGGATTACAATTCCAGACCTAAAGATATACTACAAAGCTACAATAATACTATCAGCATGGATTGGCAAAAAAATAGATCTGAGGATCAATGAGATAGAACAGAAGATGCAGAAGCAAATACAAACACACTCAGCCACCTTATCTTGGACAAAGGGGCCAAACATACCGACGAGAAGAAAGATAGCCTATTGAACGAATGGTGCTTGAAAAACTGATACTCTACGTGCTGAAAAGTAAAACTTGACCAAAGTATATCGCCATGCACTAAACTAAATCCAGAATTGGTTAAATATCTAAATATTAAAAGAGAAACATTAAGTCTCCTGGAACAGAAAGTGGGAAGAAATCTTGAGGACACCAGCGTAGGCAAACAGTTCATGGAGAAAAGTCAAAATGCACATTTAACAACTGAAATAATCAACAACTGGGACATCTGCTGGGAGAGAAGTTTTTGCAGTACAAAATAAATTACCAACAGAGTGAAAAAACAACACAAAAATTTCTGAAAAAAAAATAGCTGATACATATTTAGAAAGAGATCTTCGATTTAGAATTTATGAGGAAAGTAAAAATATTAGAGTCCCCAAATTAAAATATCCAATCCAGAAATGGGCATGTGAGGTCAACAAACACTTCTCAGAGAAAGAAATTCAACAAGCCTATAATTACACAAAGAAATAATGCATACTGCTAGCCGTCCCACAAATGTAAATTAAAACAACACTTAGATACTTTCTCATCCCAGAAAGAATGGCTTTTATGAAGAAATCAACCAGCAACCAATTTTGGAGAAGCTGTCACAGAAGTTGTAAGGCTGTCACAGGAAGCACACTGGGAAAAAAGGAGCCCTCCGCCACTGCTGGTGGGAATGCAGACTGGTGCAACCAGTTTGGAAAGCAGTGCGGAGGTTCCTTAAAAAACTGGAACTGGAAATCCCATTGAATGCAGCTATCTCCCTATTGGGAATTTTCCCCAGTTGCTGAAAACAACATATCATAGTGATATCTGTGCATCTGTGTTTATAGCAGCACAATTTATGATAGCCAAATCTTGGAAACAAAAATACACATCATCTGAAGAATGGTTGAAAAAGATGTGGTACATTTATAAAATGGAATATTACTCGGCTAAATAGTATGATGAACTAGAAGACTTCATATATATGTAGATGTATCTTGAAGATATACTCATAAGTGAAATAAACCAGAGCTAATATATACTCTCGCTAGTGTAAGAACGCAAAAGAAGAAATAAAAATGGAAATGCATAACACAGCTGAATGGGAATCAAGAACTTAATGATTAAACAATGAAGAGACAGCAAGTAAAATGGATAAGAAACATGGCAGGAGAAATACCATGCACTTAAATATACAGGATGAATTAGACGATGGTCCTAAGATTCTCCAACAGGTTTTTCACACTGAGGATAGCACTGTGTAACACTAAAACTCTGTTTGTAATGCTTGTCATTCTGCTCTTTTAGATGTGTGCTCCCTCTACTGTAATGTCTGTTATTGCTGTACTCTCTCAAGTACATGGTGATTTTCAAGAAGACAAAAAATCGTATTGAAACAGAGTAAGAGACAAAGAAAATGCCATAGGATTGAGCAGGTACAATTATCTATATGCTTAGAATTTTAAATTTCTGTATTAAAATATGCAGCTGTTTTATCACATTCTATAGAGATTTATTAGAATATCAAAGATGGATGGGAAATACTTATTTAAAGCTAAGTGTATGGCACTTGATGTTTCAGAAATAAAGTGATGTTAAACTCAAGTACATATGTTATAGAGTAATAGTATTACTAAGCTTCTCTCTTAGAGGATTAAAAATGTAAGTTTATAGACAAAAATTAGAGATAAAGAAGGGCTACTAAGAGAGATCAAGGAAGGCTACAAGCATCGGCAATATTTTGGCCCAAGCTTTTCAAGGTCAGTGAGGACTCAGGACATGAAATAACCTATGTTGTAACATCCTATAAGTTAGTGGTGTCCCTAATTTTCTATTCACAGAGATTATTGGGCAGAGAAAAGGTATTGACCATGTATAGTGTGCCTAAGCAGAGTCACCTGGAAATAAAAGATTCTGTCAGGCAGTCGCAGAGAGCACACTGGTCAAGCAGTAGCTGTGACTCATCCAGATGGCTAACACTACAAACAGTTATACAAAGAACTGTGCATGGTTTCAAGACAAATCCGGGGGAATCAACTGACCTTGGGAGGAAAAATGTTATAAGTTTTGTTATTCAGGTCTTGCTTTACCTTGACTTTAACCACCAAACCGAAACGTTTAAACATGAGGTATAAATAGTAAAGATAGATTAGTATGATAAGCTGTGAAAAACTTACATCAACAGCTTCTGAGGGTGCTAGTTTGGCCAGTAAATCACTACGAATATGAAACTTTGGACTATGTACACATGACTTTCTCTTAGTTCAACAAGAAGAAATTTTTGAACCAAAATGATTAGAAATATTTTCATGTCTGCATTCTGTACTCTGAATAACTATGGCAGGGATAAAGATATGTATTGTATTAATGATTGGGGATGTACTGTTAAAATGTTTTGAAACAGTCTCGTTGTTATTATTTTTTTTCAGGACCAGGATTTGAGCTCACGACCTTGCACTTGCCAGGCAGGCACTTGTGTCACAGAGCTATCTCCCCAGCCCCTGTTGTCCCTTATTAAATGACATGTAAAATTACTTTAAAAAAGTCAAAAAATGCACAAGAAAATTTCATTATATTTAAAAAGAGTGACTAAAAATCATACGAATGTATGCATGAACTTTAACACAGATTTCATTCTTTGAATTTAAATATAAGTTTTTGTTTTGTTTTGTTTTGTTTTGTTTGGTCTTTTTGAGACAGGGTCTCGCTATGCAATTGAGGCTGACCTTGAGCTCACTTTTGTAGCCCAGGCTGGTCTCGAACTCACAGCAATCCTTCTGCCTCAGCCTCCCAAGTGCTCGGATTATAGGCATGAGCCACCACGCCCGGCTTAAATATGTTTCTAAAATAATGCTGAGGAAAATGAAAAACCTCAAAGCAAATGTTAACTAACAAGTAAGCAAAAGACTTATTATACAGAAAACTGGAATAGAGAGAATCATAAATGATTAGCTTTGCCGCTCTATTAATTTCCTGGAGTCATGTCTCTTCTCCATGATTCTAGTGACGGCATGTTTTACTTCTCTGTTCCTGAGGCTGTAGATGAGAGGATTCAGCATGGGGATCACAATGGTGTAGAACACAGAGGCCACCTGGTCCTTGCCCAGGGTGTAGGACTTCTTTGGTTTGAGGTAAGTAAAGATCATGGTGCTGTAAAAGATGGAGACGCCCAGGAGGTGAGAGGAACAGGTGGAGAAGGCCTTTTTCTTTCCAGCAGTAGAGTTAATCTTCAGGATAGTGGAGAGAATGGACACATAGGATCCAGATATTGTGATGAGCGACAGAATGAGGGTAGAACCAGCAAGAATAAATATCATGATTTCAACCTTATATGTGTCAGTGCAGGACAGGGCTAACACTGGGGAGGAGTCACAGAAAAAGTGACGGATGGCATTGGCTCTGCAGAAATGCAGACTTCTCATGCAGGCTGCATTAGCAATGGAGTCCATAAATCCAAACGTATAAGATCCACTTACTAGGGCCCAGCACACTCTTGATGACATGATGATCGGATAGTGCAGAGGGCTGCAGATAGCTAGATAGCGGTCATAGGCCATAGAGGACAGGAGAAAGCACTCAGCAACACCAAAGAAAACAAAAAAGTACATCTGGGTTAAGCAGCCCAGGAATGAGATGCTCTTGGTGGAGGACACTAAGTTCTGTATTGTTTTCGGGGTGATGACACTGGAGTAGCTGAGGTCGAGAAAGGACAGGTGAGTGAGGAAAAAGTACATGGGGGTGTGCAGCTGGGGGTCCAGGCGGATGATCAGGATCATGGCTGCATTCCCCAGCACCGTGACCAGGTAGATGAGGAGGAAGAGCAGGAAGAGGCCCAGCTGGGTCTCTGCAGAGTCCGCCAGCCCCAGGAGGATGAAGTCAGCCACATCGGTGGAGTTCCAGCTACCCATTGCTGTCCTCTTGTATTTATCTGTAGAGTATTCAGTTTTGAAAATTACCTGTGCATCTTCAAGTGGTGTTACTTGTATCTATGGCTCAGAACTTAACATGATTCCTTCAATGTTTGTGCAGTTTAATAAAATCTGCATTAAATAGTAACCTAATATTTTGTTAGAATTCATCCATGTGAGGGGAATTTTCTTTATACTTAAAAAGTTTTAGTCTTTCATTCAGCATGAATGTTTTATTATCTTAAAATATAGCTTTATTACTATATTGAATTCAAACGACTGTATTATTCCATATTATTCAAAATATTGTACTTTAGAAAATTTGCATAGAGAAGTATGTTTTTGAAAGTTAAGGAATTTTATGTTGATACAGACTTAACCAAGATAATTTGATTCCAGGTATTGTGTTCACACTATCTTGGTTTTGTGCATAATTTGTAGTGGAAAGCTGAGGAAGTGTGTGTAATTAATATTCTAAAACTCACTTGTTATGGTTGTTTCACTGTCCCTTTAACTTCCAGTGTCTGTTATATAGTTATAATCATTTCACTCTGAGAACTTCAATGGAGCCTTTTGGATTATATAATTTATGTGATATTAAATTCTTTTCATGTCATAAATTAAAAAAGAAAAATGATCTTTAGAACTTATGCCTTCAAAGACATCTTCTACAATTTCGTTTGGCTGTACACAATTTTATAAAATGATTGCACAAAGAAATCATGCTGTGTGCCAGGCGTGGTGGCTCACGCCTGTAATCTCAGCACTTGGGAGGCTGAGGCAGGAGGATTGATGCGAGCTCGAGACCAATCTGGGCTACAAAAGTGAGCTCAAGGTCAGCCTGAACTGCACAACAAGACCCTGTCTCAAAAAGACAAAAATAAAAATCATGCTGTGTTTGAAAATTATCATACTTCTTGGAATAGCATGCACAAAGCTGTCTCAGGAGGTCAGTACCTGGTTTGATTTAGAGAAGAACTAAATGGCTGGGAGTGTCCTGGATATCAATGCCCTTTCTCTGCTTGGCACAGTGAGATAGGTATTTAGAGACAGAGACTCCCCTGTCCCTTGGGTGAAGCTACGAGTAAATCCTTTGCTCACCACAAAAAAGAAATGTACTCAAATATTTTGGGTGTAGAGAGTGGAACATTATAGAGATTTACCTCTGGTATCAACATCAATGTACTACCTTTACTTCAGTATTCAAAATAAAGCTCCTTAACTTTGGCATACTTTGATTCTAAGAATCATACACCTGTCTTTCAATCCTTAAGATTACTCATGGTAAGGCCAAATCATGTGTGTATACAACCTTTTTTTTTCTTTGATATATACCCATTTCCTCTTATCTAATATAATTCCTCCCAATTAAAAAAAATGATACTTACTGTGTGGCTCAGTTGTTTAAAAGAATTTCTTCCAGTATCATTTCTTTAGAAATTGTTCAACCTCAAATTATTTTTCAAAAGAAAATGAAAGCAGTGGATAAAAAGAAGCGAAAAGCAGTGGAAAATTCCCATAATATATGTATTTTTCTTTTGTAGCATATTTATTTTTGATAATTTTATATTTTATTTTAACAAAAGTGTATCAACCTTAAAATTGTGGTCAAATATTAATGAATGGAATCTTGATTTACCACAACGAAGCTCTGTCTAAGGTAATCCTTAGTAGCCCTTTTCTTACACTCTGGCAACTCAAGATGCCTTATTGTGCAGACGCAGTGCAGGTTCCTGCAGCATTTTGTCCTCCAGGGGAGCAATTTTAAGCAATAATTCTTGGCTTTTTTCCAAGTTCAGAAGTTGAAATCTTTAATGAAGAAATTCACTTTTGTTTTCCCTTTGAAACCTTGATTTTAGAAATAAACATTTTAATCTCTTGTGATACTCTCAATTTAAAAAATTAATTTACTTACATTTTAAAACAACATAGATTTAAATTTAGAGAATAGGTTTATGCTCAAGTGACCAATTAAGACTTTTCTACTAGCAAGGTGGACAAGAAATACCAAAGAGATACTAATTCTGTGATTGTGTCCTTTAAAGCATGGAAGCATTACGTTTTCATCGGGGAACAATTTAGTGTTTAAAATCATAGTCTGCTCATTGGAGTAACTCATATTCATTACTAAATATAGTAGAAAATACTACCAGGAAGATCAGAAAATCAAGAGTGGGAGACCTTTTATTATTTTGTTTATATAACAGCACAGGTGCAACTAAAGGACGTATCAACAGCCAGTTCTCCAGTGCATTTTTTGGCCCTCGAAAAGCTTACTTCGTTATGTAGAAATAGGATGATTATTGCAATCCAGCATACTCAATATTTTGTCCCTCATTTCATGACTGAAATATAATGTACCATGCCTTGTTTTTACTTCACCTAATACAATCCAGCACTTGTACATGCTGTATCCTCATTTTCTTCATGTGAAATGGAAACTCACACCAGGTTCATGGGCACCTCCAGTGTTAGAGGATGGAGGAGAAAAGCATTTCTGATTTTTAACCATGAGTTACTTCCTATTCCCATACACTGGCCATATGAGTGCAATCCAAGGTGCACTTCTTTTTTCCCCTTTGGATTTTTGAGACAATCTCACTATGCCGTTCAGCTAGCATTGAGCTCACTTTTGTAGCTGTTGCTCTTCG
>PVJA010047056.1:0-14836 GCA_004027025.1 Myocastor coypus
TATAAGAAATTGTAAGATTGGCTTACAATAGCCACAGAGTCAGATGAGGAAGCGCGCACAGGGCGTCTGCACACTCCGGACTGAAGGATTCAATCCCGAGGCTTGGACTCACTGCAGCACTCCGTGTAAGTCTCTGTCGGCTGACGGGTCCGTAATGGAGGACTGAAGTTTCTGTAGTTGGAGGCTGAAGAGTCTGCGGAGGAAGGCGAGAGGTCTAAGCTGGAGGCCGAAGAGTCTGCGCTGCAAGCCAGACAAAGTCCAGTCTGAATGCGAAGACCAAAGCTTCTCCGATGAAGTGAAGTGTTGACTCCTCCTTCAGCCCTTTAAAAAGTATTTTTGTGCTCAGTCATTCTGACGTGGACTCATTGCGCCCTAGGGTGGAACCAATCATACCCCAGGACGGGCCCTTGATCCCGTTCTAGGGAGAAATCCAATCATATCCTAGGCAGGCCCGGGTGATACTCCAGAGAAGAACCAATTGTACCCCAGAGTGGGGCTCCCATCAACAGGGAACCAGGCTGCTGAGTCATTCAGCCAAGTTGACACATTGTATCAACCACTACACCAGGCATTGAACTAAGGAACTTGAGCTTGCAGGACAGGTACTTATTCTACTGAGCTATCTCTTTGGTCCCTTGAATCATGGCTTTGGATAGCAGAAATTTTCAGTTTTGATGATGTGTAGCTCACGAGTTTTTATTCATGATTTAATATTTTTATTGTTTAAATTTAACAATGGGTATATTACATATTTTCACCATCAGATCAGTTTAGACTAATAGATATAGGAATATAAGATTGATCAAACAGTTAAACATTAACACATCCAATAAACGTTACATTTTTTTTCTTTTCCCCTTTCTTTTCTAAAAGTTGACACATTGCATATTGTCATCAAAATAGTTCAACAGAGCACAGTGTGTGGGTATGACCCACCTCTCTATTGATGTTGCTAAGAAGGAAAAAAAGAAAAAAAAAGAAGGAAATGAAAATTCTTCTCTTTGGACTAAGAGGAAGCAGATGCATACACAGTCAAATGTTCTGCTATTGCAGTAGGACACCAATGAAGCTTGTAATGTTGGAGGCTATTGATCTAAGCCTCCTAAAGCTCATCTCACCAAACTAGCTCTGCATTTCATGCATTGTAATTAAGCTTTCTTTTTTTTTTTTTTTCTGGGTGATCAAGGGCAAGTCAAAGCAAGACTGTATAACAAAACATTCATTTTTTGTATCTTCCAGTGTCAAATCCCCTCAGGATTAAGTTTGGGACCATATACAGCACTTTGTAGAACTGTTGCTAGTGTTAGCTTTCGGGACGAGTCACGGCCATTGCTTGGCCAATTTGCTTTCTTTTTAAAAATTTTATTTATTATTTTTTTTCTTGTTTCAGAACCTTTGTTTGTTTATTCACTCATTTTTATGGCCGGCTCAACCCACCCCGAGGGCAGGGCTGGCGCAGCATGTGGTGCCAGGGATCGAACCGCGGTCCCTGAAGCTGCCCAAGCTTCCCCAAATAGGTGCTTTAGACCACTGAGCCATCCCGCCGGGCCCCCAATTTGCTTTCTGTGAAAGCCTGAGAGAATGTTTTTCTCTGGGTGACTCTCCTTAGATGTACTATAGTTCATTCATCCCTTTCCTCTGAGGTCCCATAATCTCCTTGACCAGAAAATTTGGGACACCTCTGAGTTATAGGATATTACAGCACAGGTTCTCTTATATCTTGAGTCCTTATTGACCTTGAAGGACCAGGGCCAAAATATTGGCTATCCTCATAGCCCTTCTTTTTCTCCAATTTTTGGTCTATTAAATTACATTCTTAACCCTCCAGGAGAAAAGCTTTGTGATACTGTTACTCCATAACATATGTACTTGAGCTTATCATCACTGGCATTCTGAGTATCAAATATCTTTGGCTTAGCTTGGAATTGATATTTTCTGACCATCATTGATATTCTAGTAATGTTCCATACGAAGTGATATAAGCAGTTACACAATTTTGACACAGATATTTGGAAATTCAAGGAAATACAAAATTGTAGCCTGTGAAGACTATGGTATTTGGCCCAGGCTCCTATTTTCAAGTACTACTCTTCAGAGAGGGAATGACAGTAACTGAGTTCACACCGGGAGCACTACACATCAAAAAGACAAGAGTGACATGCATTCCAAGCATAGTTTTAGTGTTACATAGAGGTATCATCAATATGATGAACCTTTTGAAGGTTCTTGAGACCAATATCTGATTCATCCTGTGTACATAAGTGTATGGTTTTGCTATTGATGTTTTCTGCTTTATCTGCTTGCAGTCACTTCGTTGTTTAATCCATAGCACATTCACCTGTGTTATGCCCTTAAGTTCTTATTTTCTTCTTTAAAGTACTTATATTAGGGAGACTATATGATATTTACACACATAGGTCTGGTGTATTTCACTAATGAGTATATGTTCAATAGACATCCATTTATATATGAAGTCTTCAAACTTATCATTCTTTATGGATGAGTAGTATTCCATTATATAAAAATAGCACATTTTTTAAACCATTCTTCAAATGATGGGCATTTTGATTGTTTCCAAGATTTGGCTATTACATATTCGGCTGCTATAAACATAAGGGCACAGATATCGCTATGGTATGATGTTTTCAGTTTTTCTGGGAAAATTCCCAGTAGGGTGATAGCTGGATTGAACGGAACTTCCAATTATAGTTTTGTAAGGATCCTCCACAATGCTTTCCATAATGGTTGCACCAATCTGCATTCCCACGAGCAGTGGAGAAGGGTTCCTTTTTCCCCACAGCCTCTCCAGCATTTGTTGCTGGTTGATTTCTTTATGATAGCCATTCTTACTGGGGTGAGATGGTATCTAAGTGTTGTTTTGATTTGCATTTCACGAATAGCTAGCGATGTGGAGCATTTCTTCATGTATTTGTAGGCTTGCTGTACTTCTTTCTCTGAGAAGTGAGTGTTCATGTCAGATACCCATTTCTGGATTGGGTCTTTGAATTTTGGAACCCTAATGGTTTTTAGTTCTTTGTAGATTCTAGCTAGAAGACCTTTGTCTGAGTACTCGTTAGTTATAATCTTTTCAAAACTTGTGGGTCGTCTTTTCACTCTGTTGATGATTTCCTCTGACATGCAGAAACTTTTTAGCCGGAAGAGGTCCCATTTGTTGATGCTTTCAAGTGTTAAACGTGCAATTTGATTTCTGTCCATGAACTTTTTGCCTACTCCAATGTCTTCAAGATTTCCTCCCCCTTTCTCTTCCAGGAGATTTAATGTTTCACTTTTAACATTTAGATCTTTAATCCATTTGGACTTTATTTTCATGCATGGTGATAGACCAAGGTCAAGTTTGAGTTTTCGGCATGTAGAGAGCCAATTTTTCCAGCACCATTTGTTAAAGAGGCCGTCTTTCTTCCAGTACACATTTTTGGCCCCTTTGTCAAAAATAAGGTGGCTGAGTGTGTTTGTATTTGCTTCTGCATCCTCTAGTCTATTCCATTGATCTTCAGGTCTATTCTTTTGCCAATACCATGCTGATTTTATTACTGTAGCTTTGTAGTTTAACTCTAGGTCAGGAATTGTAATGTCTCCTGCCATGCCTTTATTGCAGAGAATTGTCCTCGCAATTCGGGGTATTTTTTGATTCCAAGCAAATTTTAGGAATGACTTCTCCAGTTCTGTCAGGTATGTTGATGATATTTGAATAGGAATTGCGTTAAATCTGTACAACAATTTAGGGAGTATGGCCATCTTCGCAATGTTGGTTCTTTCTATCCAGGAGCAGGAAATATTTTTCCATATTCTGAGATCTTCTAAGATCTCTTTTTTCAGAGTACTATAGTTTTCATTGAAAAGGTCTTTTACTTCCTTAGTTAGGTTGCTTCCTAAGTATTTTATTTTCTTCCGTGCTATCATAAAAGGTACTATTTCTCTAATTTTTCTCTTAGTGTGCTTGTTATCTGTACAAGGGAATGTTATTGACTTTTGTGTGTTGACTTTGTACCCTGCTATGTTACTGAATTTGTGTATTAATTCCAGTAGATTTTTGGTGGAGTTCTTTCAGTATTCTAAGTAGACTATCATGTCTTCTGCAAATAGTGAAAGTTTTACTTCTTCTGTACCTATTGTTATTCCTTTTATTTCTCTTTCTTGTCTAATGGCTGTAGCTAGTGACTCCAGAACTATATTGAATAGAAGTGGCGATAGGGGGCATCCATGTCTTCTACCAGATTTGAGAGTAAAAGACTTCAGTTTTTCCCCATTTAGAATTATGCTAGCTTTTGGATTATTGTAGATGGCTTTTATCAGGTTGAGTTAGACGACCTCTGTTCCAATTTTCTGTACGACTTTGTACATGAATGAGTGTTGCAGTTTGTTAAAGGCCTTTTCGGCATCAATTGAGACAATCGTGTGATTTTTGGTCTTGGCTCCATTGATATAGTGTATTGCATTTATAAACTTGCGCATACTGAACCATCCTTGCATCCCTGGAATGAATCCTACCTGGTCGTGATGTATAATCTTCTTGATGATTTGTTGTATTCTAGTGGCTAGGATTTTATTGAGAATTTTTCCGTCTATGTTCATGAGAGAAATTGGTCTGTAGTTTTCTTTTTTAGTTACTCATCCATCTGGTTTTGCTATTAGTGTAGTAATTGCCTCTAGGAATGATTTTGGAAGGATTGCTTCTTTTTTAATTTCATTGAAAAGTTTGAGGAGTACTGGGGTTATGTCTTCTTTAAATTTCTTGTAGAATTCAGAGGTGAATCCATTAGGTCCTGGACTTTTCTTTTCAGTAGGCTTTTTATTACATTTCGTATTTCACTGGCTGTTATTGGTTTATTGAGAGTTCTATTATCTTCTTGATTCAGTTTTGGTGATTTGTACTTGTCTAGTCATCTATCCATTTCATCTGTGTCTTCAAATCTTTGAGAGCAAAGACTCTTAATGTAGCTATTTTTGATCCTCTGTATCTCTGCTGGGTCTGTAGTAACTTCACCATTTCCATTCCTTTTTTTTTTAAGAATTTTTCCTTTTATTTATATTTTTCTTGTTTCAGAACCTTTATTTGTTTATTCACCTATTTTTATGGCCAGCTCAGCCCGCGCCCTGAGGACAGGGCTGGCGTAGCATGTGGTGCCGGGGATCGAACCGCGGTCCCTGAAGCCGCCCAGGCTTTCCCGAGCAGGCGCTTTAGACCACTGAGCCATCCTGCCATGCCCCACCCTTTCCATTCCTTATTGCTTGAATTTGAGTCCTTTCTTTCCTCTTTTTGTTGAGAGTAGCTAGGGGCTTATCAATCTTATTTAATTTTTCAAAGAACCAGATTTTGGATTCATTAATTCTTTTTGTTTTTTTCTTAGTCTCAATTGAATTGGTTTCTGCTCTAATCTTTATAATTTCCTCCCGCCTTTGGGCTTTGGATTTCGTTTGTTCTTCCATTTTCAGTCAGTTTACATGTTGTGTAAGATTGTTTATTTGTTCTCGTTCTATTTTCTTAATGTGTGAGTTCAGAGCTATAATTTTCCCTTTGAGAACGGCTTTCATTGCATCCCACAAATTCCAGTAGGTTGTGTTTGAATTTTCATTAAATTGTAGATACTGTTTAATTTCTTGTTTAATTTCATCTTTAACCCACTGGTTGTTGAGAAGAGTGCTGTTTAATTTCCATGTAGTCCTGAAATTTCTATAGTTTCTTTTGTCATTTATTTCCAATTTGATTGCACTGTGGTCAGATAATATGCATGAGATAATTTCTGTTTTCTTGCACCTACTTAAGCATGATCTATGGACTAATATATGATCTATTTTAGAAAATGTCGGCGCCGGGCGTGGTGGCGCACGCCTGTAATCCTAGCACTTGGGAGGCTGAGGCAGGAGGATTGGTGCGAGTTCGAGACCAGCCTGGGCTACAAAAGTGAGCTTAGGACCAGCCTCAACTGCATAGCGAGACCCTGTCTCAAAAAGAAAAAAAAGAAAATGTCCCGTGTGCAGCTGAGAAGAATGTGTATTTTGAGGTGGTTGGATGGAACACTCTGTATATGTCCACCGAGTCCAATTGTTTCAAGTTTTGATTCAGTTCTGCCACTTCTTTGCTGATTTTTTGTTTGCTTAACCTATCTTTTTCAGATAAGGGAGTGTTGAGGTCTCCTGTTAAGACTGTGGTATTGGATAGGAGATTTTTCATGTCCGTTAAGGTTTGTTTTATATAGCTTGCTGCTCCCATGTTGGGTGCATACATATTTATGAGTGTTACCTCTTCATCATAAATTTTTCTCCTACCCAGTATGTAGTGGCCTTCTTTATTTCGTTTGATCAATCTTGGTTTGAAGTTTAGACTGTCTGCAAATAGGATTGCTACTCCTGCTTTCGTTTGATGTGCTGGAGCATGTAATATTGTTTTCCAATCTTTAACTTTAAGCTTATGAGTTTCTTTATGAGTTAAGCATGTTTCTTGTATAGGGCATATTGCTGGGTTCTCCTTATCCACTCTGCAAGTCTACTTCTTTTAATTGGAGAATTGAGTTCATTTACATTGATGGTTATAATTCAAATATATTGACTTATGTTTGACATGACTCTTATTCGTGATTGTTTACCACTGTTTCCTCCTATATTTAGTTGGTTACTCTATTTGCTGGGATCTTTCTGCTCTCATTTGTTGAATTTGTGTCATTTTCATCCCTCTCTAAAATATTTGTTAGAATATTGTGTAGCGTTGGCTTTGATGCCATGAAATTCTTTAGTTGTTCTTTGTCATGAAAATATTTCACTTCTCCCTCATACTTGAAGGAGAGTTTTGCTGGGTATAGTAGTCTGGGCTGAAATTTGTTTTCATAGAGGACTTGAAGCACTCTGCTCCATGCTTTTCGTGACTTCATGGTTTGTGAAGAGAAATCCGCTGTTATTCTGATGGGTTTTCCTCTAAGTGTGATCTGTTTCTTTTCTCTAGCAGCTTTTAGTATATTATTCTTCAGCTGGATTTCTGGTATCTTGACTATTATATGTCTTGGCGTGTTTTTAGTTGGCTTGATGTTATTTGGAGTTCTACAGGCTTCAGTTACCTGAATTTCCAATTGTTTTCTCACATTTGGGAAGTTTTCTGCTATTACTTCTGCCCATATTCTTTTTATATCATTTGTATTGACTCCTTCTTTCTCATTGATTCCTATTAATCTCCCGTTGTTCATTTCTGCATCTTGCAGATGTTGAATTATTTTTTCCTGCATTCTGGTTGTTTTTAAGAGATCCTTTCTTACTCTTTGTGTGACTGCAACTGGGTCTTCAAGATCTGAGACTCTATCTTCACTTTCATTCATACGGCTCTGCCAACTTATGATTGAGGTTTTATTTTCTTGTATATCTCTTTAAATCTGCTTCATGAGATTTATTTCCTTCCTATATTGCTTTGTCAGGGACTCCGTCATTTTTCTATTCTCCTTTAATTTTTTATCGATGTCTTCTCTAGTGGTATTGAAGTCTGTCATTATGGTTATCCTTTCTCTCTCTAATTTAGAGATTATTTCTGTTCTGTTCTCCTCTCTACTTTCCTCTACTTGGGATGCTATTGATTTAGACATGCCTTTGTTAACTTTCGGTATTATTTCTGCTCTGATTTCCTCGATACATTTCTCCAGCCGTTTTTCCACTTCATGTATTTCTTTTTTTTCTTTTTTTTTTTTTTTTTACTTCAGATGTTATCTCTGATCTCAGTTGCTCTATAAGTTTATGAACTTGTCTATCTGCCTGAGATGCTACCAATTAAGAGGTCTCATCTGCATGATTCCCATTTTCTTCCATGGTAGTGTCTACTGTATTTGATTTGGGTGGGCTCTGGAGCTGAGATTGCATCCTACTACTTGTTGGTATCATTTTGTACGGATGCGACCTCTGGACTTTGCTGGCGTTATGCTGTAAGTGTCTATGGACGTTTGTTCTGGAGACTCCAAGTTGGTTCCCCTATAGAAGTTCCCAGCTTCATGTCAGAGCTTGGGCTTCTGGCTGCTGTGAAGCTTCATGGGTGTGTTCTGTATGTGGAGGTGGAGCTTTGGAATTGAGGAGTCTTGTTAGGCTTGTGGACCAGATCGGTTGACAGAGGAGATGTGTGATGGGTTCGGTAGTGGAGCTTGGGCAGAAGGGGTTCAAAAAAAAAAGGCAGAGGGGAAGGGGACGGCGGGCCAAGGATCCTGTCTCAGCCGGTGAGCGTGCCTGGAGAGCTGGTGACCGGGAACCGGGATAGGAAGTGAGGCGCTGACACACAGAAGAGAAGCAGAGGGGCTGAGGTACCTTACCAGGTGTGCATGTGGTCCTGGTGGGCTGAGGACAAGGGATCGGGGGCCAGAACGGGAAGTTAGTCGCAGGAACGCAGAAGAGAAGTAGAGGGGACAAGGGACCTTACTCAGAGGGCTTGCAGTCCTGCAGGGCTGAGGATCAGGCTCACCAGTTTTTAAATGATTATTATTTTTTTTTTCTTTTTGAGACAGGGTCTCGCTATGCAGTTGAGGCTGGTCCTGAGCTCACTTTTGTAGCCCAGGCTAGTCTCGAACTTGCACCAGTCCTCCTGCCTCAGCCTCCCGAGTGTTGTGATTACAGGCGTGAGCCACCATGCCCGGCTTTAAATGATTATTATTTTTGGTGTTCTTGCCAGAAAATCTTCGTTACTACCAATGTCTTGAAAATATTCACCTATGTTTTCTTCTAGAGACTGAAGAGTTTTAGCACTTACTCTGGTTTATGATCTATCTGTAGTTGACTAATGCACATAATGGGAAGTAAGAGTAGAGGTTTGCTCTGTTTTTTGCATGCTGGAATCTGCCACAATTTGGTAAACTGGCCCATGGGTCAAGTCCATTTTGTAGATTGTTTTATATGGCTCTAAAACTTAGGATGTTTATAGATGTTAAAGTATTATAAAAACAAACAAAAAGAAGATATGATACAGATCCATATCACCTGAGAACATTTAGTATATGGTCCTTTCTACCACAAATTTTCTTATACCTGCTTTATAGTATTATCCGTACATTAAATATTTGTATAGGATATAAAACTTGTAAGACAATACCATACTTTTACTGTAAACAAGATAAAAAAGTAAAAACTTCAAATTTACTCAGATATTGTGATGGCTTGTATGTGCTTGTTGCCCCAAAGTCTCATAGAGTCATTGAGGTGCCGCTCTGCAGTTTGTGATTTTGCATAATTCAAGGCTGAGATTATGGATCTGAGTACTGCTAGGATTATGGGTGTGACTGCTACACCCAACCTGGGCCCGAGAGCCTGAATGTAATATAAGAGACAGAATCTCTCTCGGTTGCTATTTTTGCTGTTGTGCTGCCATGAACTACTGTTCTTGGTCATATACGTGTCTGCCTTGGAGCCAGTTGAGTATGTACTGAAACCTCCAGTTAACTGTGAACTAAACAAAACTTTCCTTCCTTCATTTTGGGTGTTGAGCATTTGTTGCAGCAGCCAGAGAAGAGTAACTGAGGCAGATATTTGTAATTTCCAATACTTTTTATTCCATTTGAGAATCTCACTTTCCATCTGTCAAAATTTCACTTTCCGCCTGCAGAACTTATTATTTATTTGAGAGTAGTTGTGCAGGACAGACTCTCTTCCTTTAATTTTCTTTTATTTGAAAATGTTTTTATTTTGTTTTTATTCTTAAAGAATATATTCATTCAATACACAAGTCTGGGTTTTATCTTTTTCACCCCTTAAAAGATATCTCTTGATGCAAGAAAAATAAGACAATTACACAAATACGGACTACAAAAAAAACAATATATTAATCCCTAGGTATATAAACTCATCTTCTGAGATTACTCCATACAAAACAAAATAAAAGAATTGATATTTTTATGATTCTAAAACTGACCTCTCTCACCAAGGCAAATCTCCTGATGATACACATAAAGTGAAGTAAAGAACTTTTCCAAGCAAGTGCTATTCTGGGGGTCGGATAAGCCTTCCACTAAAACAGAAATAATGCAAACAAAAATGTAAACCACTGGTTACATGTTCCAGCACAGCTGGTAATCTTCCTTAACACAGTAGATGAGTTTTACTTCTAACTCTACACTTTAAAGATATTACTCCATTGATTGTTATCCATTTCCAATTAGAATTTGTTTCTTAATATAATGCTGTTTGATTTTTATTTTATTTATTTTTTAATATGATATTCTCAAAAACACAATGGTAGTACATTTCCAATAATTGATACAATGCATATTGTTGTCCTCGTAGTAGTTATATAGAGCACAGTGTGTAGACATTATAATTTTTCCAATCAATGTTGGTACAAAAAATTTCTTCTCATTGAACTAGGAGAAATTAGTTGTATACATAGTCCAATATTGCATAATCATAGCGGGTTATTGGCAGAACTCACAATGTCACAAGCTGTTGGTTTAAGCCTTTTACAGTTCAGTATAGTAATCTACTTTTACATTTTATGCCTCGTGATTAAACTTTTCTGCTGGGTGGTTAAGGGCAAGTTTAATTAAGACCAATATAACAAAACATGTAACTGTTGTGTCTTCCACGGCCAGTCAAATCCCCTCAGGATTTTGTTTTTAATCATGTACAGTGCTTTGTACACCTGTAGACAGTGTCAGCCGCCTCAATGAGGCACGGCCATTGCTTGACCAGTTTACTCTCTGTGAAAGCATGAGAGAATGTCTTCTCTCTAAGTGACTTTCCTTAGGCACACTATACTTCATCTATCCTTTTCATCTGTAGTCCCATAACCTCCTTGATCAGAAGATTATGAAAACAACTGAGTTTTAGAATGTTACAATACAGTTTCTCTTATGTCCTTAGTCCTCACTGACCTTGAAGGGTTAGGGCCAAAATATTGGTTATCCTTGGAGCCCTTTGTTATGGTTTATGTCTAGTTGTCCCCCCAAAGCCTCATGTAGTCATTGGGCAGGGACTTCTAGAGTTTGAGACTTGAATGATGGGATTATGTATTTTACTACTGTTAGGATTATCCTCTGAGTACTGCTGAGACTATGGGTGTGGCTTGAGACAATTGGCTAAGGCGGAGAGCTTGATGTAATAAAAAGAGAGACAGAGAGAGAAAGACTGGAGCTGTTGCTCTGCTGCCCTGTTTCGTTGGCTGCCTGTCACCATTTTGTTGCTCTTCTGCCACCATGAACTGGATGCTCTCTGTCCTGCTCCACTCAGCCTTGGACCAGTCGAATATGGACTGAAACCTCCAGTAACTGTGAGCTAAATAAACCTTTCCTTCCTTCATTTTGAGTGTCGTGTATTTGTCCTAGCAATGAGTAAAAAGTAACTAAGACACACTTCTTTTTCTGTAATTTTTATCTGTGAACTTACATTTTTAACCCTCCAGAAGAGAAGCTTCATGATACTATTAATCTATAACAGAGGTACTTCAGCACAACATTACTGTCTTTCTGAATATCTTTTCTTTTCTTTTTTTTTCTGTGGTACTGGGGTTCGAACTCAGGACCTTGAATTTGCCAGACAGGCACTTGTGCCACTGAACTATCTCCCTATCCATTGTCTTTCTGAATATCAAACATATAACTTGGAATTGGTATTTTCTATCAATCACTGACAGTGTAATAAATCCCTATGCAATGTGGTAACGCAGTCACACATTTTTACACATTGATACAATGCTGTATGGATTGTGTAATTCATGAGTTTTTTCTCTTCCTGCTTTTGAGATTTGTTTTTCCTTTATGCTAAGCAACAGTCTGAATATCACCTAATTTGCTTTTGTGTGTTCTTTTTTTATTCTGCATGGTTTTGGGCTTCTTGAATATATAAATTTATGTCTTTTTAAATTTGGAAAAATTTCTGTTCCTTTACCTTCAAATACTTTATATGTTCCATTGTTCATCATTTATTATTTCAGGAGTATAATTTCAGTTACATTAGATATTCTTTAATAGGGCAGTGAGAGTTTATTCATTTTGGACAGGGTATGGGAATTGAACTCAGGATGTCATGCTTTGCCAGACAAGCACTATTCTGCTGAGCATATTCCTGATCAGACTTACTGATTTTTTTTTCATGAATCTTTTTCCTTTAACTTTTCACATTGGCCAATCTTCAAACTGAGTTGTCTTTTCTCTGTCATCTCCATTCTGCTTTTAAACATATCCAACTGATTTCAGATATTACATTTTCAACTCTAATTTCATTTTGGCGGTTTTACTTTTTAATTCCATGAGGATTTTTAACTTTTCTTTATTTCAATTTGCCCCACTCTTATTTTTTGAACGTCACTGACAATATCTAGAAAAATACTTTAAACTACATGTCTGCCAGTTCTCTCACTTGTATCCATTTATGATGGGCCCCAGTTGATTTTCTTTGTATTGAAAATGAGTGATAATTTCTCATTTATGTTCTTTCCCTTTAAATTTTGGTGTCAGAAATCAAACTCAGGACCTTGTGCTTGCTAGGCAGGTGTGTGTCTCCAGACCACCATTAGATATTGGTGAATCTTGGTTTGCATAACATGCATTATAAATGCTAAATTATAGAGGATATAATTTGTTATTTTTCTCTGATTAGTCCTTCTTTTGCTATAACTAGCAGTTGCTTTGGCTGGACTCAAACTCAAAACTCTATTTGGATAGCTCTCTTTCTCTAGAGATATGGTTTCTTTTGATTGTTATCTTCACCATTGGAAGAGAAATACTGTCTTCCCTGTCCCCAGGCTGGCATTGCTCTCTGCATATTGAATTTCCACTAGTTAAAATCCTGGAGAATGGAAACTCACTTGTGAAATGCTTTTTCTCCAAATGTGATTTTTTTTATTTTGTAGTATTGATGATTGAGTTCAGAGGTGTCATATAAATTCAATCCATCTATGCCCCTACTGGGAATTTTCCCAAAAGTTCTCAACACGTCATACCACAGTGATAATTGTGCACTCATGTTTACAGCAGCACAATTTGTGATACTAAAATCTTGGAAATGACCAGAACACTCATCACCTCCTGAAGAATGGATAAAAAAATGTGGTGTTTTTGTACAATGGAGTATTACTCAGCTATAAAGAATTATAAACTCGAAGCCTTCATATATAAGTGGAGGTATCTTGAGCATATACTAATAAATGAATTATACCAGACCCATTTGTGTAAATGTCATATTATCTCCCTAAGGTAAGAACTCAAAAGAAAAAATAAAAAGTGAAAGTTATAACACAATAAAAAGGAAAGTGAGAATTTATGTATTAAACAATGAAGACAAAGCAAGGAGAAAAGTTAGGAAATATAGCAGGGGCAAAAGCAAACATTTATATAAACAAGATCGTCAAGGCGATGATCTTAAGAATCTCCATCAAGTTTTTGAGAATAGCAGTTAATGGGGAGAATTCTCACCTTGACTAACTATATATGTGCTAATATATGTGAGCTAAGCAACTACACTGAGGAAAGCAATGTGTAATACTAAAATCATGCTTAGAATACCCATCACTCTGGTCTCCTAAATGCATACTTCTTGTAATGTCATATCAATTATTGCTATTCTCTCTCTCTCTCAAGTAAATGTTTGCTTTTTTTTTTTTAATTAGGGTAATAAAAGACAATAAGAGACAAGAAAAATGCCATAGGGTTGTCCTGCTACAATTTTGTTTATGATTAGAACTCTAAATTTGTGTGTAAAAATGTGTAATTGTTTTTTTTTACCTTCTACAGATATTTCCCAAAGTATCAAGGATTGATGGAAAATGCCTATTGCATATTATGTCTAAGGCATTTGATATTCAGAAAGGTAGTGATGATAAGCTCCAGTGTCTATGTTATAGGGTAATAATATCATTAAGCTTAACTTCTGAATGGTTAATGACTAAGTTTGCAGACCAAAAACTTAGAGAAAAAGATGGGCTACAATGATAGTCAATATATGGGCCTTAGCCTTTCAAGGTCAGTGAGGACTCAGTTCATAAGAGAACCTGTAGTGCAACATGCTATAACTCAGTGGTGTCCCAAAATTTCTGTTCAAGTGGATTAACGTGACCACAGAGGAAATGAATCAGTGGTGTATAGTGTGTCTAAGGAGAGTCACCTGGAGAGAAAACATTCTCTTAGGCTTCACAGAGAGCAAACTGGTCAAGCAATGGCTGTGACTCATCCTGATGGCTGACACTGACAAAGTTCTATGAAGTTTTGTACATAGTTTCAGGGTAAATCCTGAGGGGATCTGACTGACCTTGTCAGGTACAAAAGTTACATTTTTAGTTATATAGGTCTTGCTTCAAGTTGGTCTTAACCATCCAGCAGAAAAATCTAACTAGGAGGCATGAAAAGTAAAGCCAGATTAGTATGCTGAGCTGTAAAAGCCTCAAGTTAACAGCTTCTGACATTGCCAGTTCTGCTCATAACCCACTACTATTATGGACTATTGAACTATACATACATGAGAAGAAATATTTGTACTAATATTGCTTAGAAAAGATATGATGTCTGCATTTGTACTCTGAACAACTAATGTGAAGACCACAATATGCAATGTATTAATTATTGTATCGATCCTGGTAACTTGTTTTGATATGGTCTCATTTTTTCTTTCTGATTAAAACTGATAAAATTATAAAAGACGTTACGTTCTTTATCCTTTTTCTTCATTCTTCTTTCCTTCTTTCTCTCATTCTTTCTTTCTTTTTTTTTTTTTTTGTCTTTTTGAGACAGGGTCTTGCTATGCAGTTCAGGCTGGCCTTGAGCTCACTTTTGTAGCCCAAGCTGGTCTCGAACTCGCACCAATCCTCCTGCCTCAGCCTCCCGAGTGCTGGGATTACAGGCGTGCACCACCATGCCCAGCTTCTTTCTTTCTT
>PVJA010047057.1:0-14827 GCA_004027025.1 Myocastor coypus
AAAAAAAAAAAAAAAAAAAAAAAAAAAAAAAAAAAAAAAAAAAAAAAAACAGAAAGAAATTACCAGAGGTAAACTATGCTGCAAGATTTAAGATGAAAAGCATATGAGCCAAACAAAATACACATAAAGTTTACCACGACATTTCAGAACACAAAGATTAAGAAAATATTATGACCCTTACAAGCATTTAGGAAAGAAAGAGGGGGCACATGCAAAGGAACAAATTCATAACATGCATCATCTGGATAGTAACTGTGGAAACTCAAAGACTGAGGAGAAATGCCTACAAAGTTCTGAAGGAAAATGATTTTCAACCGAAAACTCTGTACCTCAGACATTTTATTAGTCAAATGCAAAAATAGAATTAAGATGTCACTAGATATATAAAGGCTCAAACTTTTACTACTATGACAATAGTGGAATACATGCACTACCAAAACAAAGGACAAAACCACAAGAGAAGCCATAGAATTTATCAAAAAGGAAGGATAAAAAAATAAATCCTAAAATTAGAGGTTATAGGTCAACAAGTGGCATCAGGGCCTAAAAATCAGCCAATACTGGAATCAGAAAAAGAAGATTTCAAGGAAAAACAGAACTCAATGATTCTGAGATATATGGACATACACAGAATAATTTTTGGGAACTTAGAAAAATTAATGAAAATATATAGAAAATTAAACACATGGAAATATGAAGCAATTACTAAGGTCTGGGAAGATGTTCTAACTTTTCATGGCTTGGTCATGAATAATTACATAATTATATGAAATATTGAAGCCCAACTGTCAACATGAAGCCATCAAAACCTGTAAGGCAAGAGATATCAAGATAAGCCTATATGCCCTTGTTTTTCCCTTCATACCTCCAAATCTAGTTTTTAGATTTTTTAAAGAATACAAAATAGGGACTCACCAAGTAGCTCAGCACATTAAAGTGCCCGCAAGCAGGTGCAAGGGGCCAGGGATGCAATCCCCAGGCCTGCCATGCCAGCCCCACCACCAGGGCATGCTGAGATGGCAATTGAGACTGGGCATGGTGGCACATGCCTGTAATCCCAGCTCTTAGGAGGCTGAAAATAGGTGGATCACTACAAGTCTGATCTCGTAGTGGGACCCTGAACACCCTGTAGATCCTCCCCTAAAATAAAAAAATACAAAATAGTTTTTAAAAAGAGCATTATAAATGATGCAAAATTTCATTAAACAAAGAAATAGGAATTTAACAATGGTTGATATATTGTGTGATGTTATTGTCAAATTAGTTTTTTAGGTTACCGATATAAATCTGAAAAAAATAGTTTTAAACAACAGAATAAAACAACAAAAGGAAAGTTATAAGAAAAAAAAGAATTAAAAAAGATTAAGCTCAACAGACTAAAGTGCCTGCTGAAACAGAGCGCAGTGCCTGGGGTTTGATCTCCAGCTTATAGTGCTGGCCCCAACCCCAGGGCACACTGAGACAGTGATCAAGACTGGGCGTGGTGCCACATGTCTATAATCCCAGCATTTGGGAGGCTGAAAGCAGGAGAATCATTATGAGTCCAATCTATGTAGTGAGACCCTATAGACCCTGTACTAAATATATTTTTTTAAAAAGCATTAAGTGTTCTTTCACTAGACCCTAACCATGGAGTTATCAATTAAATATAAATTGAAAACAAAAATAGCATGAATACTTAAATTGCATGATTATCTGAGATCCAAATAATAATTGCTTATAAATTTTTAACTGAAATGTAGTCATGCAATATACAAATAATTTAGTCTTCTAACCATTGTGTACTAGTCTGCTTGGGCTACCATAACAAAACACCAGAGGCTAAACAAGAGTAATGTATTTCTAGCACTTCTGCAGGCTGGAAGGCCCAAGATCTAGGTTCCAGTCCATGTAGACCCTGGTGTGGCCTCTCATTCTATCCTGAAGCTTGCCAGCTTCACACTGTGTCCTCACATGAGGAAAGAAAAGCTCTGAGGCATCTTCCATTTCTTGCATGGCATAATCCACCATGGACTAAGGTGTTACCTTCATGATTCCTTATACATTACATCATCCCATCATAGCATAAAGTGACAGTAAGGGTTATAATTTCAAATATAAATTTGGGAGAAATGGAAACATTTGGTGCATAAGGAATGGTAAAGAGTGTTGCCATTCACAACAACAACACAAAAGAAACATGTTATGAGAGAGTGAGAAGATAGGGTTAATGGTAAATTAGCCCATTTACAATTGACTCTGTTTTAAAAAATAAAAATGTAACTTTACTGGGCGTGGTGGTGCATTCCTGTAATCCCAGCACTTGGGAAACTGAGGCAGGAGGATCAGTGCAAGTTTGAGGCCAGCCTGGGCTACAAAAGTGAGCTCAAGGCCAGCCTGAACTACACAGTAAGACCCCTGTCTCAAAAAGGCAAAAAAAAAAAAAAAGTAACTTTGTCAGTCTTACAGTTATTAATTACACTGAAATAATACCCCAAATAACACACTCACCAATTTTCAATGAATTCTTTTTTTAAAATAGTAGAATACTGCCGGGCGTGGTGGCGCATGCCTGTAATCCCAGCACTCGGGAGGCTGAGGCAGGAGGATCGGTGTGAGTTCGAGACCAGCCTGGGCTACAAAAGTGAGCTCAAGGCCAGCCTGAACTGCATAGCGAGACCCTGTCTCAAAAAAGACAAAAAAAAAAAAAAAAAAAAGTAGAATACTTTTCTACTAAAATGAAAAAGAGTGAGGGCACCTTGCATAACAATATTGGAATTTAGAGTTGCCAGACAAAATACAGAACACTAGCTAAATTCAAATTTCAGAAACTCATGCAATATTTGGGACATACTTGTAGTGGTTGTTACATTTGTCAATTTGGCTGGATGTCTGGTAGTCAATAAATTTTATCAATTTGGCTGCATTGCCTGGCTGTTTCATGCTGTGAGCCATGAGGGCCTTGCCCCAGAAAAACTCAGTTTGGACCTTTATCTCTTGGCTTCCTGCACAGACTCATCAGCCTCGAAGATTGGACCCTTCAGCTTTCCATAGCAGATTCTTTTGCCTTCTGTTGCTGACACATGGCTGACCATTAGAGACAGTTAGGAACTGGTAGAAACCAGTTAAGACCAGTAGAGACCGGTAGGAATGTAACACTGCAGTGAATATAAAAGCCTTGGGACTGAATCCTTCAGTTGTCAGTGTGTAGACACTCACAGCACACTTCCCCATCTGACCCTGGGACTGGCACATCTTGTGTTATATCTGTTCCTTGTATGATATCTGTTCCTCTAGTAAAACCCTGACTAGAACAATACTTATAATAAAAATAACTTGTTTTTTGCTGAAGTTGAAATTTAACCGGGCGTCCTATACAGTATTTTCATTTACTAAAACTACATAAAACTTGAAAAAGTAGATATATCAAGCAAGGGAAATTTAAGTATAATGCTAATAATGAACACATTTACTACTTTGAAAAAGTTTTCTACTTCACACTAACCAAAATAAATAAATAAATATATATATATACATATATATATATATGTATATATATATATATGTCAGAGTGTGTATAATTTATAATATATGCCTGTAAATATATATATATATATATATATATATATATATATATATATATGCCCAAAGAGATCTTTCTAAATAAAAGCAAAGGAAACAACTTGAAGAAAAACCTGGTAACTCTTCTTAATGATTAAACACTGTATTTTTTAAAATCAAAAGCAAAGAGGAAATTTATTTTATATATATACCAAATTTATTATATATATATATATATATATATATATGTGTGTGTGTGTGTGTGTGTGTGTGTGTGTGTGTGTATATATATATATGTATATATAACAAAGAATAAGTACTCCTAATGCCTAAAGAATAAAGTACTGTATTTCACTCCAATTTGGCAAAGTTACAAAGACAAAATAGTGAAACACTGACTCAAAAAGAAAAACAAAAGCTGGCAAGAGGAAACAAGGCCCTCTGTGGCATGCTGGTGGGAAAATAAATCTAGTGAAAAAATATCTCATAAATAAAGAGGCAAACAAGATATTTTCAGATCAATACAAAAGATTTTTGTTGCCAACAGATCTGTTCTATAGGCCAGAGGAAACTGATATTAAAAAGAAACTTAGATTCAAGAGTTAAAAAAGAGAAGATGACAGGGCCCAGCAGGATGGCTCGGTGGTCTAAAGCGCCTGCTTAGGAAAGCTTAGGCAGCTGCAGGGACCATAGTTCGATCCCCAGCACCACATGCTGCACCAGCCCTGCCCTCAGGGCAGGATGAGCCTGCCATAAAAATAAATAAACAAACAAGCAAAAGTTCTGAAACAAGAAAAAAAAAAAGTAAAATAAAATAAAAATAAATTCTTAAAAAAGATAAAAAAAGATGAAACTATAAGTTTCTGGATAATGTTCTTTAAAACTATTTTAAGTTCTTTACATATGTACAACCACTGAAAACTGTATAATATTATTATACAGTAAGGTCTCAGTCTATGGAGATGCACTCCATGAAGGCAGAGGAATTAAATGCCCTATATATTTGTAAGGTTTCTACTCTTAAAGGGGTAATACACCAACTCAGTAGGCTGAACAGTCAGATGATCCCTAGAACTACCACTAGAAAAGTAAATATAAACAGGTATAGCAAATGGCCAAAAACCAAAAATGTAGTACTAAACAACAAATATTTACAAGAAGGAAGGAAAAATAAAGTGAAAAGAGGTTTTATAAATAGAACACAAGTAATAAAATGGTAGGCATAAATACAGCTATAGTATTATGGCAGCAATACAACAGTTCTAAGAAATGAGCTAAAAGAGATTGTAAGATCAAGCACAAAATATGACACAACTGTACTCTGTCTACAGAATATCCACAGCAACTATTTTAAAATGTCTGAAAAAGGAAGACATATCATACAAACACTAAAAAATGAAAGCTAGAGTGGCCATATATATTAGTAGATAAAATAGTCTTTAGACCAGAAATTCTATGGAGGACACTATAGAAAAATATATTATTAGGCAAACAATAATAATAAATATGTATGCATCTAACAACAGGTTTTCAAAATATATGAAGAAAATATAGATAAAACGGAAGAATGGACAAATCCACAGCTATCTAAAGGCTTCAACATCTCTCTCACAGTAATTTATAAGACCAAAAAAAATGATTAAGGACATGAAAGACCTGAGTGACAAATTAATTTTATTGGTATTTTATTACAGCCTACCTTTCAAAGCATAATATGTATCATTTTTAAGTGTACATGAAGCAGTTGCCAAGATAGATCATATTTCAGACCATAAAGCAAGAAAATCCAACTTAGACAAAGTGTATTCTTTAACTATAAAAAAAATTAAACTAGAAGTCAATAATGAAAAGATACTTCAAAATACTAAGTGCTGGTAAACAAAAAATAACTGTATCCTGGCTGGTAGGAAAACAGAATAGTAAAACCATATTCTAAAAATAGTTTGTATCTTTGTTCTTTTACTTGAACTTTGAGATAAGCTTGTAAGATTTCATTAAAAACCTTGTTATTGTAATCATAGTTGCACTCACTTTATAGATTAATTTTGGCAGATTTGACGAAATGTCATTTATTTACATTTTGCTTTAAATCTTTTGAAAACATTTCATATAGTTTTATAAAACCATCTTGATACTGTTCTTAGATAAGTATATTTTTTAGGTTTGTTTCTAAAGAACCTTCACAATTGTTGCTTTCATAAATTGAACCTTAGCATTTATGCTATATAATTGAGTGGTGATGGATGATTCTTACTACTGAAGTAAAGAAACAATGTAAGGGGGTTTGCCTTCTTCTGTGTCTATGCTGTTATGAAATAATACATAAGAGAGTGAACACTTGCCATAGGGAAAACAAAAGTCAATGAAACAATGTTCATTCTGTTTCATGTTGTTTAGAAACAATATATATTATAACATGTTTTCACTCATATATAGAAAGACAAAGCTAAATGTTATACTGTTTAAGTACACATATATGTGCACAAATCTGTAAAGATAACCAAAAGACAAATTATTATAAAAATTGCAAAGAGGGTCGGCCTGATAGCTCAGCAGATGAAAGCACCTGCTTAAGTAGAGCACAGCAGCTGGGGTTCGATCTCTGGCATGCCATGCTGGCCCTACCCATGGGGCAAGCTAAGAATACTATTCAGACTGGGCTTGGTGGCATGCACCTGTAACCCCAATGCTTGGAAGGCTGAAAACAGGAGAATCACTACAAGTCCAATGTATGTAGTGAGACCCTGTAGACCCTGTCCTAAATACAGAAAAAAAATTGCAAAGGAAGGGGAAGAAAATACCTTTGCAGAGAACAGAATTAGGGGCTTGGTTTCAGAGTGGAGCATGTTAGGGGGCACAGACTACTTATAAACGTGCAGCAAGAGAGAATTTTGAAGAATAAAAAAACTTTATTTTGATTGTGTGGTGGTGGTTTTCTGGGCTATATATTTTCCTAGACTCAATGACATATCCACAAAAGTTAATTTTACTGTATAGAAAGTTTTTAAATTATTCATAATTTTTTTCTAATGAGCTCAGGTCACTTGATAATTCATTTCCATATTTTATGATTATGTTCAATCATCAAAGTATAAATCAAAACCAAATCAATTAAACCTTGTTTATTAAGTCTGGATTATTTGTGGCAGAAGAAAACTATGCTGATCATCACAACCTCGTGATAAACCAAAAGCACAGGTTGAGCTTCTCTTCACAATCATTGAGCTGACACTCAAAACACCTCTCCAGAACAGCTAAGGAGGCTTGATTGAGTTTCAGCATCATTTCCAGACCTCCCAAAGTGGTGCCATTAATAATTAGTGAAATGGCCTGAAAAAGAAAGCACTGGAAGAAAACAGGAGCATCAAAAATCTACTAAGTCATAATAAATTTCCAAATCACTGAGAACTAAATATAAAGCATATGGTGGCACTGAGCCTGCATCATGTGCTATACCAAACTCTGAAGCAAAAATCAAAGACATAACAATGATCGCTTGATACTGTACAAATGGAAGAAGCCAGGGTGAGGCTGGCTGGGTCTGCAGCTGTCTGCACTGTTACCCATCCATCTACATAGTCAGAACTGTTTCTACTCACAAAATGTGACAAGCAGTCCAGTCCTGCTTAGACCTGTTCCCAAGTGACACTGGTGATTTTTTTTTTTTAGTTCTAAATGTTACAGTTTAACTAATTCACTAATGATTAAGACAAATTTAAAGACTGAGCAGGCTCTACTAGCTAAATGGCTATTGCACTTCAGTTAACATGCAAAGGATGTCCGCTGCCTGCAGTTAGCTAATAACGCATTATAATTAATAGTACTTTGGAAAAGTGTCCTGTCAGCAGGGGCCCTGAGGTTGTTTTCCTAATACACAAAGATGATCTCCATCAGGGCTCTTCTGTTTCATTAAATAAGTACCTGGTGCTGTCCCAACTCTGATTCTTTTAATTCTAAAAATAATTTAGGTTCTAAGTCCAAAAGCTCATGGCAATTTTTCTTATTAGCATTTTATTGAACTAACACATAGGGTGTCATAATGGTAATCTTATTCTTGCCTGCTCATCTCCAATTCTGCTTTTGCAAAGGCACATCTACCTCTGCTGGAGGCCTTCAGTGAGCAAACCCAGGGGAAGTCAGCACATTGATTCACTCACCCCAGTATAGATTTATTTGTTCACACATCTCACCTTAGAAATTTTTATATAATTATATATAATTTGTCATATATATATATAATGTTATACTGTAGAGATAAGAAGCTAGCATCTTAAAGAAACGAAGAACAATAAACAAAGAACAAATAAGTGCGGGTTGCAATCTGTTACTTAGGGATTTTAGAAAACTAGGATTTAAAAAGGCAGTAACAGCTTATCCTAATTGATGTCTCTGGCCCTTACTTGAGACGTAGGTGTAACAGCTGATCCTGAGTGATGTCTCTGCCCTTATTTGAGACATTAGTGATTATCCCCTCTCCTCCCTGTAATTCTTCTATTGTATAACCTAAATAAAAAAAAGAGATGCTTCTGGAGTTCTGGGCTCACTTCGAGAAAGACACATCTCAGTGAGACCTCTGAAGCTACATTCATTGGGTCTTCTCCTCACTTCTTTTGGCTCTGGATCACAACATACAACATTATACATTTTGAATTTCCTTCTGAATAGGATCTATCTACATTATCTCACTATTCTTAATTGTTATTGAAAAGTCTTTTTTTTCTATAGGGAAAAATTCTTGGATGTATTAATTAACTATTATACTGTTTAATACCACTTTCCTGGAATACGAAGCAGGCAATAATGCATTTGAATTCTCACAAAGCCAAGAAAAATAACAGTGAATAACAGCAAAAACCTATCTTCTCCACATCATTATTACTACCAAATACAAACCCATATAAAAATACTTCTAGAAATTCTCATCCTCACACTCATCTTCCCATTGCTATCATAGTTTCTCACTACATTGCAAGAAAAGGAGGATAGAGAGATGACCAAACTATTTCCTGAATGGAGAAAACACTCAAATAATATACATATAAACCTATTCGCAGCAGGAAAAAACACTATATGTATTGCAAATCAAGAACAGTTTTTTCTTCTGTCTTTCTGTATTTAGAACTGAGTCTCCAGGGTCTCGGACTCATAGTGATTCTCCTGTTTTCAGCCTCCCAAAATGTTGGGATTACCGGAGTGCACCACCATGCCCAGTCTCGATCACCTTTTCAGTGTGCCCTGTGGCTGGGGCCAGCATGGCATGCCAGGGATTGAACCCTAGCCATGCTCTGCCTAAGCAGGCTTTTTAATCTGCTGAGCTATCAGGCCAGTCCAAGAACAGTTATCTTATTGGCTCTGTAATTGCTTAAAATTTCAAGTTTTATCAAGTTAGAAGTTAAATATAAAAAACATAATTACTTTAGCATTGGATCACCTAGTGGAAAGTCTAATTCAGTCTCTGCAATGTAGGATAGAGTACTGTATGGAACCTCAGGTCAATTAGTTATATAATGTTATTAAAATCTCTCATACCCTTACTACTGATCTTTTTTCTCCAAGGTTTCTGTTAGTTATACACATTGTGAGAAGTGTTAACCCCCAACAATAATGGTAGATTTGTCCAGTATTGAACCTGTACTGGTGTCAGATATATGAAACCAAAATTCTTGTCATTCAAGATGCTGTTATTATCATTTTTACTGAAGAGGCTGAGTCACAGGCAGCTAGACAAGTTTTCCAACTCCACTCAACTAGTAAATGGTATGGTGGGATTCAAGTCGAGGGAGTTTTCCTCCTGAGTTCCTGCTCTTTATCCCACAATATAGTCATATGTATGAATTTCAAAAGCAGATAAATTGAATCCATTACTCTGAGAAGCTGATATGCATATGTCAAGCTCTACCTTTGTAAGGAGCCCAACCCTGGAAAATTCTGAAAGTGGGATCAGTAAAGCCAGATGTTTAGAGGTTAGCAATTCACCTGTCCTCCTTTTCTGTATCAGTGTGTTAAGATCTCAGAAGTCTAATGAAGAGTACAGGAGATGAAGAAGGGTTAAAAAAAAAACAACCTAGTTCCAATTTCAGGATTAGAAAGATAAAAGGAGGCCTAGTTCACACACAGTTTAGCCAGGCCAGAATGTCTCCCAGGAAGTAGGGTAAACAATGTATTCTGTCTTGGAGTATGACTTCTGTGTATACTTCCACAGCTTCCAAGAAGACAGTACTGGTAGACTACTGGTTTTCATCAGTAGCAAATTCAAACAAAAAGGTTCTCCATGGTAATGGAATAACCACTTCTAAATCTGAGAAATGGAAATCACTATGAAAAATATGGTGGAAAAGAATGTGGTACAGGAACTGCTTTACTGTAGGCCTCAGAGATTCTTTTTCTTGATTTACAGGCTCTCTGTTTAGGTTAGGGTAAGCTTTGTATCCAAGGCAAAATTTCAGCAAAGATAAGTGTGTTTAAGATCAGCAAAGCAAGAGGTGAACCTACATTCTCTTTATTCTGTTGAAGAAAGACTGAGTAGCCCAAATGTAGTAAGTGCCCAACTTACAAACAAGTTTAGTTCTAGAATGTTCATAAGTTGAATGTTTTCAAAAGTTTCACAAAGTAAGCCTTATATACTTTTGAGACAAATATACATCATACAGCATTGTGCCCCTTGCAGTCCCCTTCACATCACCACTAATTTTCTTCTTGCTTCCAGACATCCTGAGCTCTGACTGAGCTCCATACTACTGTGCACTGTTGCACTATTTTACAGTGAGAACACAGCACCACAACTTGGCAATGTCCAACTTGATAATGACACATGAGCTACTTCCACAGCAAGTTCCTAATGCAAGGTCCATTGATATATGTGAATGGACAAAACTCAACTGTACCAGACTGATCTCCAGCTTCCAATGGCACACAGAGGGAGCTATAACAAAGTTGAATTTATCTTACTGCATGGTAACATGATTCATCTAACTTCAGCCCTGTGGATGAAGAAAGTCTGTTAAGCAGCAGATCTGCCCAGCTTCAGGAATGCAATACATGTACTTTAGAGATAAGGAACAGAACCTCTGAAATCATGACCTCAGTTTGAATCTGAGCTCTGTTCCCTAAGGGCTAGGTACTTAGACCCCTGTGTGTTTCTGCATTTTAAAAACGATGATCATTGCAATGATGATGGTGATGGTGAAGATAGCAGGAATTACCTTCCAACATTGCTATAAAAACGAATGAGTTAATATTTGAATAATGTAAATATTAGTGCCTGGCACACAGTGCTATGTGAGTGTTCTTACAAAACTGATAAGAGACAAGTCTTAATACCAGACTGGTAAATCATTTTGCAATGAGGAAATTAAGTTGTTGAACAATTAGAGACTCAGGTTGACCTGAGCAAAGAACGTAAAGTCAGTATGGCTCTTTGTGAACACAAACTATTAACAAGCAAGGAGAGTTTTTACGATTTGATTCTTTAGTTACCTAAGTCTATGAGATAGTTGCAGATTAGACTTCCTAAATCAATTCTTTTGTACGTGTTTGCAATGATTCTATTGTGGAAGTTGTTTCAATAATTTTGTGAGTGTTATGTACACTCAAGTTATACTCTTTCACTTAATCTTCAAAAACTTCTATAAATACTATTAAATCAAAAGCAAGATGGAGAGTTATATACATAATACTTCAAGGAGTTTTCCCTTACCTGGAAACCATATTTACCAGACACCTGGCTCATTCCTTCTTATCTTTAAGGATATAGTTCTGGTGTTTCCTCCTCTGTAAAGTGTGCTTCACTGCCCACTACCTGGACTGTCCTCTGATTAAAGTACCCCAATATCCCTCACTACTACTTATACAAAGTACTCACTAAATCACACTGCTGCGTCTTCACCTAGCTCTTCCACTATGGCAGGCTGGGCCTTACGGCTAAGTCTTCTGTTTCCAGATGGTTCTCAAAATTTTGCAGAAATTATTTTTCAAAAGAATGAGTACATTTGGGAATCACAGGTTACATGGCAATAAAAGTTTCAAATATCACATATATGAATAGACTGATGCTTATTTAAAATTTGTCTGTTCCATTTCTGAGCCACTACAACTTTGAAATGCAGGTCTGAGCCTGACTGATCTGACAGGATAATGCTGAACTTCACTGAAAACAGAGAAGTCACTTCAAGAAGACAAGAAAGTTCTAAAATAAAATAAGCCATCTTATTTAAAAGTGAGGGAAATAAATATTTGTAAGAAATAAAACTCCACACTATTTTATAATGATGTCCTACATTATAACATACTCCCTCCAATTTCCCAGTGTAAATTTCAACATACATATTATATGAATTTTAACCTAGAAATGGTCTAGTTTGAGTAATATCCTCTGAGAAGAATACAGCGTCAAGATTGTATCTTGGTGAACATCAATATATCTTTTAAGAAAAGCTAAAAGCCATATCCCAGGGCCAACCACTCCCAGTTACTAGTGTGAGCTCTTACTGGGACCCCTTCCCAACCTTGATAAAGTGCTATTGAACTCTACTGATTATTCCAATGGTCTTCACTAAGCTACCTCTCCCATTAGTCATTCTTTTCTGCCATGCAAGGTATTTATGAATTGTAAATCAATACAAAGCTGATCCGCATACATCAAATCCTACTTAAAATCTGTTCCAAAGCATAGCTGTTTTCCATAAGTCCCAAATATGTCTAGAACCCTTCACATTAGGTAACTCATACATAGTGAAAATCTTGCTCAACATAGTAGTAGATACATTTATTTCACTTAAGGTAAAAAAAAATGAGTTTAACAAAATAAAGCATGGTTACTTTTCTCTTATTTTCAATATATATTCACTACAGAAAAATATTTTTAAGGAACTTTGGTATGGAAGGCTGTTTTTGACTGTGAGAGTAATAATCTAAATTCAACCACACTGACACAAGAGTGGCAAAGAAGCAAGGTGTTCAATTTGCTACAAAGCATATTTTAATCTAAAGTTTGTGAGAATATTAATTCCTTTGTGAGATTCAATGCAAGAGAATATGATTCATGTCTCCATGTAAGTCAATAAGTTTGGCTGGTTGATAACATTACTAGTGTGTACAAAATCAAAGTTTAATATCCTCCATGCCTGTGCTTTCCAAATGCATTTCAGAGTCCAGTTATTACACAGGTAAACTCTGAAATCTGCAGTTATAGATTTCATCCCAAGAACTTTACAAGCATTTGGTTATTTTGGCTTGTGAAAAGCACCTCATATCACAGAGAGTTTTTAGGACAGTGAAATTATCTGTACAATTTATACTGGTAGATACATTTGTCCGAAAGTATCACGTTAACGTTGTCACTTAGTTATACCAAAACGATAAGCTCCTTAATCTCCCAAAGAATGGATGGTGCAGGCTAGATAAGAGAGACAAATGGTTTGACTTTTAGGGCTCCAGGAGAGTCAAAACCCTCTCATAGTATTTGAGATTCTCTAGGGGCTAAGACCAACATCTTCTCTAGGATGCCCATTCTTACTCAGTTATCAGAACAAGGGAGGAAGAGAATACTGAGAGAAGGCAGGAGCCCCTGAAGAACTCCTTCAAGTAAGACACTACGTTAATTTAGGACAGTTATGTTATTTCTAGGGAGGCCTCCACCCAGGAGTAAGGAATGGGAACTATGCTCTAAAAAGTTTAAATCCTGCTTAGAGCCACTATGTATACTTTATCACAAAAGTATAAAATGTATAGCATTAACAGTAAAATACAATGTAAACTATAGACTTTGGGTAAAAATGATGAATCTATACAGACTTGTTTATCATACCAAATGTACCATTCAGGAGGAGGATGTTGATAATGGAGGAGGCTGTACATATGTAAGAGAAAGTGGTATGTGGGAACTGTTGCACAGTCCTCTCAAATTTTTCTATGAACCTAAAATTTCTCTTAAAAATAAAGTCTATTAAAAATCCATCCCCTTGTGATAGTCCATTCCTTGCAGACAGTTACAAAGGTTGTAAACTACTTTATTAAATAGAACTGAAGCCTGCCTAGTTGAAATTTCTTTTTTCACGTGAGAACATCTACCAGGTAATGAATTTCAGCTTATAATGACAAATATCTTTCTAACAGTTCAGATGTCTTGTTGGCCTCAACTTCCCTATTATAACCATTGTTTGAATTAATCATACACTTGGTGCCAGGTGTTTTTTAAGAGCTTTACTCCTAATGAATCTATCACAATAGCACCTTCATGTGAGCAATGTTATTATTCCATTATGAGACAGCTGTAGTGCAGGTATTCCAATGGCCTCCATAACATTTCTACAAAAAAAAAATCATTCCTCTTCTTTTTTGAGTCCCTGAGTAGCCTTCCAAATGCTTGTTCTATTTCTTGGGAAGGCTGGTAGGCTTCTGACCAAAGGTACCAGGAATGAATCTTGACCTTGCCACACTGACAAACTCTGGGCTTTTGGATGTATTTACCATTGCTTTGGTAAATCTTCTTCTGTAAATGAAATATTAAAAGTATAAAGCACATTTTCATAAATGTTCACTCATTATCTCTGGAGTTTTCCTTCCTGAGAAAAAAGAAGTCTTTCACATAATGGTCACTGGAGAGCTCTTCTCTGAATGTCTTAGCATTATTGCCTATGGGTATCCTGAGAATTGATTATGTATTGGAGAAACAAGAAAGATTTTATCTCTGAACTGGACAAAGTTGACAGCAGACCCCAGTACATTAAAGGCAGCTCATGGAACCTCCACAAAACAATTAACCTGCTTCTCTTCCATTGCCTTTTCTTTCTACAGGTGTCAACTGATAGATGGGTGGCCTTCTTGAATGATTGGTGCTTCTTATAATCTAATATTATACTGAATTTTCTCCATATCCTTTCCCTCACTCGACACAAATAATTCTCCTTTATGATCCAGTCTTATGGCACCAGGGAAAAGCAACTTACACCTTACATATACTGTAACTCACCTGGGAGCTTTTATCAGGAAATTTATATATTTGAATATGTATATTCAAAAAATGATATTCTAAAAAAATGATATTCAGGTAATAAATTCTAACACTGTAGCATTTAAACTAAGAATAGCAGTCAAAGGTATTTGATACTCAGAAAGCCAGTGATGATAAGCCCAGTATCCATGTTATAGAATAATAGTATCACAAAGCTTTTCTGCTGGAGGGTTGAGAATGTAAGTTAACAGACCGACAATTGGAGAATAAGAAGGGCTATAAGGATAGCCAATATTTTGGCCCTAGCCCTTCAAGGTCAATAAAGACCCAGGATAT
>PVJA010047058.1:0-14832 GCA_004027025.1 Myocastor coypus
ATTTCTCTCTCTCTCTCTCTCTCTCTCTCTCTCTCTCTCTCTCTCTCTCTCTCTCACACACACACACACACACACACACACACACACACACACACACACACACACACACACGGAGTATATGTGATGGGCCAAATGTACCAAAAATAAAAATTTTAACTTCTCTAAAGTACTTGTGGAAGTAATCTTAATTTTGAAATATGTTAATAAATAATCTAAATGGGAGAAGGGGTTGAAATTGTTTTTAGCTTATGGTGATGCATAGCCACGAGGCATAATCATTTTATTTACAGAAACAAAACCCTGAAACCTAAAGATGTCCCCTCCGATCAAAAATCCTCTGCAAATATAGTATTTAAAGGACAAGTAAGGTACTGTACCATTGGCCCCCATTTGGTAATGTATTGAAATAATTTCATGCTCACAGAAAATATGCAAATATATACCTTGACTCATACTTTTAATTGGTATGTTTTAAAGGATAAATCATATGGCATCATAAAATACTAAAATCATTTTCCAGTGCAAACTACAGTATTTGAACATTTTTTGTAGATGATTCAGTGACTTTCATGGAGATAGCATTCTTTATTAATGTACTGCTAAATTTTTGTTCAAAATTCACTGAAAAGAGTTGTTGGGCTGAGTAATTTAAATATTTGAATGGTTGTTTAAAAAGTTTTACTTTTTTATATTGTGTTTTCTAGAACTTGTAGTTTCTCCTATTTTTGTTTTATTTGCTTTGTTTACAGGACTTTTCCCCACTAATTATGCTCTTTGTATCGTGTAGGTGCTTAGAATATACACTATTTGAATGTTTAAAACTTCATATTAATGATACTTATTGCTATTCACAGTAGAACCAGGAATGAGTCAGGGCAGTGACATGGGGAAAACTGAATTCAGTCTGAAAGTGACTTCCTTGTGATGTGTTCAGCACAAAGGGAGGTGGGGCTGAAATTATGGTTTATGAAGCAAAGGAATTGTTCATAATAGGAAATAGCTACACAGGTGTTGACTCTTAGTCTTCAGGTCCTCAGGGAGTGGCAGGACAACTCGTGACCTATGTTGTCCTCAAGGGCAGCCATTGCAAGAATAGAGGCAAAACCACAATATGCAGTCAATCAAACAATCAGTCAGAGAATCTATTCCTCCCTGGCATAGGCTTGTTTTCTTTCTGTAGTACTCAAGTCAGAAAACCAAGGCAATCTGACCTAGGAGGACAGAGGGAGGTAGCAGAAATCACTTGTGTTGAAAGAAGATGAATCATATTGAGTAAAAACCAGAGACACTTTTTTTTTTTTTTTTTGCCTGATGAGAATGAAAGGGAAAGATTGCGATAAGAGGTTATTGCTAGATCATTAAATGTTAAGCTATGAAATATTTCTCTGCAAGTATCCATTCAAAGCTATGATTTTTAAGGAATTAAAGTCTATCATAACAATTTAAGTAGAAAAAAAAAAACCCCAAAAAAGCAGGTGATCTTAGACCATGTGGACCAGTAGTGTTTTCTTTGATTCTGGAGCTTGGGTTCTTAGCAAGCCGAGGGCAGCAGAGGCCTTGGCTGTGGTCAATGGTGAATTTGTCACTGTGAGTAATTGTGAAGATGGGAAAAATAATGGATGCACTCACCATTAAAAAGCTCCAAAACTTCATTTAGTTATAAGCATTTATATGCATTATAAACACAATTCTAAAAACTGGGCAATAATAAGATATTAAAAAACATCAAAATTTAATTTTTTAGATTATGACTTGTAGGTAGTTGTCAATAAGGGAATAAGCATTTATTACCATATTTCAAAGATGTGATGCAGGGGTAATGGCATGCTTCTTGAATACAGAACACATCTTGAATAAAACCTTGGCTCCTTCATTTATAAGCCAGTATAGTTCTCAAAAAGTATCCATTTTTCTATGCCTCAGTTTTCTGATATATAAAAGTGGAGTTAAAATACTATTCTTATGGAGTTGTGAAAATTAAATTTAATCAAATCAAATCAAATCAAATGAACCAATGAGTGTAAAGTACCTGCCATTTTCATCTGCTTAAAATGTACTCATTCCTCTAGTATTTACTCTTAAGGCAGTTGTGTGTGTGTGTGTGTGTGTGTGTGTGTGTGTGTGTGTGTGTGTGTGTAGAGGTGTAGAAGGCTCATACTATCTGCGTCTTTATAAAATGCCCCTCCTCCAGATTCACATATTATTTTGCTTTTCCAAATCAGTGTGATCCCTAAAGCTCTCAAATAAATGGTGTTGACTTCATAACAACTTGTGATTGCTTTGAAATTGACAATTATTTTCTTGTGTGTCACACATGTGTTATTTTTGCCTTTTTTACCAGGGAAAGAGTTCGTAAAAAAGCACCTAAGTTGTAGGTACTCTTCAATGTCATTACAGGGAGAAGTGTTTATTTTTTACTCCTACATTCTTCAGGAAAGTTCCCCTGGGTAGAAAGAGCTGTTGATCTTCTGTAGGGTAATTTCATACATGCACAAACTTACCTCTTGTACTTCTTCACATTTAAAAAAGCAATCAAAGAACATAACTAAAATTCATTTAGTGTTTAGCAGCACAAGTCATTTCATCTACTGCAAGGTCTAGGTGATAAATCTGCTAAAATTATCCTGTATTTCCAAGAAAGCTTTTAAGCAACCTTCTATTTGGTCAATGATGATACTAGTATGAGTACCGGCCATTTCTATGAGGAGTATCTGGCTTATATCCGGGTATACTATAAATTTATGACTGTAGTATTATCTGGCTTGTCAGTACTGCCAAGTGATACAGCTAGAGTTACCTGGTGAATGTCTAGCTTACTGCTTATAAAAGCATTTCAAGTCTTACTCATCAAACATCTTTTCCATGCCGTATTGACTGTGCTTGTTTTCCACAGATGGCTTACCTTCATGCTACTAAAGAGAATCCACCAGAGGGACATTACCTCAACTTCCCATTATCACATATTCAAATCTACACACAGCTGCCCAGATGTTTCTTATCACAAGAGAATAAAACCTTGCCACATGGGCTCAGTATCAACTTCTTCCTTCCTCTTTTTCAACTTATTCCTCTGGTCTAACCTCACATACTCTTTCCTTTACCTAGATTTTTACACTAGAGACTTGAAGGCTATCCTTGATTTCACCTTTTTCTCTGTGTTCTCAAGTTCCAATCCTTTTGGCACCAGTTTTTCCTAGGACAGTTTTCCATGGGTGCAGAAACTTGGGATTTAGTTTCTTGCATTCTAGGTCCCTCACTCATGTTCTGGTTGTAGCAAGGAAGTACCTCTGTGACAAGCTAATGCCACCACTGATCTGATAGGAGACAGAGATGAGTGTGACACCATGATGGGGTGAAGGGGAGCAGCTGCAAAAACAGATGGAGTTTTTCTGGCTTTCATGCTGGTAGCTCTTGCTCGGCAGCCTGTTTTCTAATCAACTGTGGACCTGTACTGGGGTGTCGGGAGCTCCTGCTCTTTGTGTGTATTTACTGAACCTATTTCTCTCCTCATCCTACTGTCACCATATGAGTCCAGGTCACTATGACCCCTCTCAGTGGCATTATCTATTAGTCACCCATTTACACTTTTGTCCATTCTTCACTCCAGAAGAACGGTATAATTCAAATAATGTAACTTTTCTTTCTAAAAGCTCTTTGATTCATTTTAAAGATTTATAGGCAACTCCCTTGCCCTTAAGACACAATTTATTCTCAACACAGAAAGCCTTAACTCCGTAGTAGAATATCTGCTCCTTGCCTACATTTGCTGCCCTATCCATTTCCCAAACCTAGTGATTTGCCCACTGAATGTGTTTGAGTTATGAGAATAAACTGCCTCTATCTCTTCCAGGCCTGTTCTCTTAGCTTGGACAATATTTTATTATTTGTTTCAGGAAATTTGTACTCTATTTCCAGATAGGAATCATTCTTTTGAAGTTCTAATAGTGAGGAAGGCCTTCCTCACTTGCCAGACCTTCTTAACTGTTAGGGCAGCTTGATCTTCTGCAGTATGAATCCATCACAGTGCTTTGCACATATTCTTGAAATTACCATGTAGTAACCCCCTGAATCCTCAAGGAAGGGACCACTACTTATGTTCTCAGAGCCTATCCTCTGTACCTGGCATGTGGTTAAGTGCTCATTCAGTAATTTGGAGAATTTATAGCAATCGCTGAAGTAATATACTCAAATAATTTTTTAATTAAAATATTTATTTATTTATTTATTTATTTATTTATTTGGTGTAGGGTCTTGCTATACAGCTCAGAATTGTAGTGATCCTCTTGTCTTAGTCTCCTCAGCACTGGAATTACGGATATGTGCCACCATTCCCACTTTCCATGGCCAGGCCAGCACAGCATGTGCTACTGAGATTCAAAACTGGTCCTTGTACAGCCAGCCCCCTCTCTCTTTTCCTCTGTCAACCACATACTCTGAGACACTTCCAGTCCCACTCACATCACACAGGCTATTGCTATTCTAGTGTGTCTCAGAGTTCCTTTCTCTGAACTTCCTAATACCCAAAGGCCCCCAAACAGAGAGGACTCAAGCACAGCATTCGCTCCCTTCTTACTCCTCCCCTTCAGCATGGTCATAGTGAAATGACACATTCAGCTCATAGACTCCCTTTTTGTTTCTGCCCAGACCACCAGCCTCACCAAGTGATGGCTGTGCACATCCGTTATAACGCCTGACATCACCACCATCCCGGCCATACCCAACATCCCACACACCTGAGCCCCCTTCCCAAAAAACCTTTAGAAATTCCACTGGTGTCCCTTACACCAAACTCACTTCAGCCAACACATCTCTAGACAAGCAACACAAGACAGATACAGCTGTTTCTGTGTGGCAGCTTGCTCTTTGCTTGCCTTCCCCTACACCTCCAGTGCACTCCAGTGACTGTGATCCCTAATTTCAACATATATAAAGACTCAAAGTTTCTAGGTGCCTTCTTTCTTAAGAATATACCCATACTCCATAGGATAAAACAGCAAACAATGTGAGCATCCTGATGGTGTGGCTTCCCTAGGGACAACCCTGGGAGCCACAGGACTTGAGATCTTCCTAGCAGGCTCCTTGGAATGTGATGGACAACAAATATGGAACTCCATCTTCCCTTGGATCACTCCTCTTTTAGGGCTCCTTGCAGGGCTTGTAATTATGCTCATGGTAGCTCCCAAATTCATTTCTCTCATCCAAAATACTGTCACCAGATTAACAACTCAAAATTCTAACCAAATGCTTCTCTCAGATCACTCCTACTAGGTGCTACCCCAAAGAGATTTGGCAGAAGACTACTCCACAACCTCCTCTCATTCCTCCTGACTCCTGGATTCAGACCGCTCACAGCCCCCAGCCAGCAGGAAGTAGCCAGACAATTTTATTGCCCTCTTTCCTATCAAACAAGAGTCCAAAATGACACATTAGGACCCTCAACCTAGTTAGGACCCTCACCCTCACTCCAAGGCTTACTCCCTAATTGCAGAAAAAGTCAGCCTGACTTTAGCCATGACAAAGAAAACCACAGAACCTCCCTTTCCTAAAATATGAGGATTCCCCCAGCAGACCAGGTGGCCCTGGCAAGATTAGTTTTGCCTATGTGGTTCCAGTCTGCAAACAACCCTCCCAAGAAAAACCTCTTAGAAGTCCTGTGCTTTGCCTTGTTCACTGCTATCTTGGTGCACTAAACAGCCAGCCTACCTACTCCTACTTCCAATAATTCTTCTTGTGTCAGAATTCCTGTGTCATTCATGAGTTTGCACCTAACAGTTATCTTTCAGGTTCTCTATCAAGACAAAACCTGCTGGCTAAGTTGCAGCTGATGGTACTTGTGTTTTACAAGAGCACCTTATTTTATTTGGATAACATGAGGACATCAGGTCAGGAGACCATTTTGACATTAAAAAGGGAACACCTTACACACCATTTCTAGGAGCACACACTCATCACACTTCACTGGCCACACTGGCCACAAGGAGAGCACCAGCATCCATCAGGAAGAAGGGAAGGAGGAACTACTGGCAAATGACTTTGCCCCGTGTCTGAGGAGGACAGTGCATAAGACAGAGTGAGCTGGTGTAGATTAGCTGCTTTAACTTATTTTGGGGGCTCCATGGCTCTGGGGTGACAGGGCAAAGGAAAAGTGGCATGTGGTAGAAGAACCAGAAAAGAGTGGGGTTCTGAGCCTCATCTTAGTTTTTTGTACACAAAAGGCACACCGGGAAGTTATTCACAATCCTTAGCAATTAGTTACAGGATGATGTGATGCCCTCAGGGTCGGTAAAGCCTCAGATATGAAAGATTTTGGAGCATGTGTCATAGATCTGGATGTGCACGAACTATTAGCTTGGTCAGGGTCTGACTCAATTTTTCTTACTTTTCATTTATGTATTTGAGACAGGGTCTCACCACGTAGCTCCAGCTTGTGGTGATCCTCCTGCTTTCAGCCTCCCCGGTGCTGGGATTACAAGCATCAGGCCAGACCATGCCCAGGCTCCTTCAATGGCTCATCATGCCTCTGGGGCAGGGCCACTGCAGCATGCTGGACCAGGGATCAAACCCTGGTTGTTGCACTAGCCAAAGCAGGTACTTAATCCGCTGAATTTTCTTGCCAGCCCTCTGCCTCAATTTTTTTTTCTTTCTTTTTTTTTTTTTTTTTTGTCTTTTTTGAGACAGGGTCTCGTTATGAAGTTCAGGCTGGCCTTAAGCTCACTTTTGTAGCCCAGACTGGTCTTGAACTCGCACTGATCCTCCTGCCTCAGCCTCCCAAGTTCTGGGATTACAGGCATATGCCATTGCGCCTGGCTCCTCTGCCTCAATTTTTGGTGCTTTTCCTGGGTAGCCCTCAGCTGATGATGGAGCAAGGTGGTGATATAAGCCATTTGCCCCTCTGGATTTCTTTGATGGGCAGTGTTGGTTCTGTTGGTCTAGGGTTGCCAGGCCATGCTGACATTTACCTAGGTTAGTCTCTCCAATGTGGCAGGAGGAAGACGAGCCACAAGGCACAGTGCAACATGAAAGTAAATGTTTGTACAAGAGGAAGCAGTGCAGAGGCACTCCAAGGTGTGGGGGCCCCTGGTGATAACTCAATATTGGACAGCTGTGTTATTTTCATAGCGTAGGGGCCCAGTTTTCACTCCAGCCTCTGAGTATTGATACATGATTGATTGGATGTTGGGTTTATTGGTAGAGCTTGGATTTTGTGGACAGCTAGTTGGGGAACTTGGGTAGGCATGAAAACTTGCACAAAGAGGAACTAAGGTAGATAGTGCTGCCTGCATAGAAGTGGAAGCAAAGCACAACCTATCATCTTTTGCTGATCAGAGCTTCGCAAAGGCTGCTTTTCTCTTGCTTCTTAAACCCCTGAATCCATATTCTAACCCTACCTAAGGGTCCCATCATTCTCTATTTTTACATTCCCTATTGATTTGGAAAACCGACCCTGGAATCTGACAGCCTCCTGTCTTATATTGCTTCTTCTCTTCAGTACTAACTAAACAAATGTCAGTACTGAAGTTTTATACTTTTCTAACAGTTGGTTGTTGCAGCTTTCACTAGCACCGTGCTGCCCGGCATGCTAGCAGAGTGAATGTATAGATCAGGGTGATGCTTCCAGAAGTGATAGCTGTGTACAAAGTACTGATGCACCTACCATGGCTAAGATGTAGCAAGCCTTCCCCACCAGGGTAGGGGGTTCATGAAAATATCTACTAAGGTCTTAATTGCCTGGGAAATGAATATGTACTTGGAGAATGTGATAAGAAATTGGCAAGAAAACACAAACAACTGTTAGACAAGAAGGTGACGACAATTATAATAAAGGAGTTTATTTTTTTTTCTCCTAAACCCTTGATCACTGATTTTTATTAGGATAACAGCTAAGTTGAAAGTCACATTTATTTATTTATTTTTTTAAATTTTATTTATTATTTTTATTCTTGTTTCAGAACCTTTGTTTGTTTATTCACTCATTTTTATGGCTGGCTCAGCCCGCCCTGAGGGCAGGGCTGGCACAGCATGTGGTGCCCGGGATCGAACCGTGGTCCCTGAAGCCACCCAAGGTTCCCCAAGCAGGCGCTTTAGACCACTGAGCCATACCGCCGGGCCCGAAAGTCACATTTAAATGGTCACACAGCAGCTTATAGAAAGATAAGCTGGCCGCACAATCACCCTTGCACACACTTTTTCATCTGGATGGAAAGTAAAGCTTCATACCCTAAATCAGAAGCCGGCAAATGAGCCCCTCAGAGGCAGACTTGCAGACCAGGGCTCGGAAGGCTTCTTATATTTCTTCTGAGTTTAAAGAAATCAAACAAACAGTAGGTCTACAAAACAGAGCTTTATTGACACAACTTTGGACTTTTATAGTGTCTATAGCTGCTACCTTACTACCTGGCAAAGTTTAGCGGGTTACATGAAGACTTTATGATCCACAGGATACTTAGTGTGTGATTCCATCTTAGCCGGGCGTGGTGGCGCACGCCTGTAATCCCAGCATTCGGGAGGCTGAGGCAGGAGGATCGGTGCGAGTTCGAGACCAGCCTGGGCTACGGAAGTGAGCTCAAGGCCAGCCTGAACTGCATAGCGAGACCCTGTCTCAAAAAGACAAAAAAAAAAAAAAAAAAAAAAAAAAAAAAAAAAAAAAAAAAAAAAAAAAAAAAAAAAAAAAAAAAAAAAAAAAAAAAAAAAAAAAAAAAAAAAAAAAAAAAAAAAAAAAAAAAAAAAAAAAAAAAGAAAAGAAACCATCTTCTGTCACAAATCAGCTGTTGTTTGCTTTTGTTTTCGTTAGTTAAATTTTGAATATACATGGGGCTGGGAAGATAGCTTTGTAGTACAAGCACCTGCCCAGCAAGCACAAGGACCAGGTTTGATCCCCAGTACCACACACCGGGCTGGCCCTGGAATCTTGGTTGCACTGTGCTGACCACCAAAACCAAGCATGGTGGCACGTGGAGGTTGAGACAGGAGGATCACTATGAGTCTGAGCTGTGTAGAGAGACCCTGCACCAAAAACACAAACAAAAAATTAGTTTTTAATACACACTACAAATAGAATTAGATATCTGACAACGAAGCCTTATTAGTAGTCACAATGAGCATTTCTTTCCATGTATCATTTTCATCCTCAGCTATTCAGGAATTAACACTTAAACAAAACACTTCCAATGTGGCCATATTTTCAAGTCTAACTTCTTTCAGATACCATTGTTGTCATGTCCAGCGTGTGCCTTACAAATTTCACCAAATACTTTAAGGATTTTTTATGTTTATGCAAAGTATATTTTAATTTATGCTTCACTGTATAATTTTTATTACTTTTAGTATAACTTTAAGGCTAATCTGAAACATAAAGGGAAAAGGAAAAATACAAATCTCTGAATTTCTAACTTATTTCTTTGAATTCTAGTTCTGTATTCAATTTTTTGCTCAATACCTACTTATCACAAATATTTCTTACTGATTTACCTTAGAACTAAAGAAAATTTAGCTGTACCAGCCCTGCCCCAGGAAAGCTCTAACATGGCAATTGAGACTGGGCTTGGGGGCGCACACCTGTAATCCTGGCTCTTGGGAGACTGTAAACAGGTGGATCATTATGAGTCTGATCTAGTAGTGAGACGCTGAAGATCCTGGAGACCCTTCCCTAAAAAGTACAAAAAAAGATGAAATTTAGATTTTGTGACATTATAAAATGGTTTATACTATATATCATAAAGCATCAAAAAAAAGCATCTATAGACTTCTCTATAGATTAGATGGTACCTCTTATTACATCCTATTTTAGCAATTCACCATTACTATGTTGCAAAATAATGCTTTTTTCTTTATTTTACTTTATTTTGAAGAGTGAAAATAAAAGCTGAAATAAATAGAAGAAAAGACAGAAATGGGGTAACATACAACAATACATGTGTTACAGATTTGCAAAGCAGGAATGGCTAATTAACAATGGTTGTTATATTACCTATTTTATCAGGGCATCTGTTGCTCAGATTAACAGATATATTTATGCAAGATTGGACAAAAATTGACTTTAGTTTAGTGTTTGACAATAGAATTAAGTTCGATTGAAGTTAAGTCTCACATATATAGCAACTTAAAAAATGAGAAAAATGTGAATAATATAAATCTATTAAATATATTTAATATCAAGAAAATAACTTTAGGGAAAACTATGAATTATTGGAATCAGTCAACAAAGTAGAGCTGGCTGTGGTGGCTCATGCCATGGTCTGAGAATTTGGGAGACTGGGGAAAGAAGATAGTTATAAGTTTGAGGTCATCCTGGGCTACATAGTAAGTTAAAGGCTAGCTTCAAAACCAAAACCAAAACCAAAACCAAACCAAACCAAACCAAACCAAACCAAAATAAAAATGAAAAACAACCTCCCTCAAACAAAGAAAACTTGCACTGAAAAATAACTATGGAAAATTTTAAAATATTATATCCAAAAATTCTTTCCAAAAAGCACTTGGTTTTGTAATGTTTTAAGACAGTAAAATCCTATGCCTTAATTATTCCTAAATATAGAGTATGTTGAAACTTGAGTTAATTTTTTTTTTTTTTTTTTTTTTTTTTTTTTTTTTGTGGGACCAGGTTTCAAACTCCTTGCACTTGCCAGGCAGGCACTTGTGCCTCAGAGCTACCTCCCAGCCCCTTGAGTTAATTTTATAATGTCAATATTATCTTGGTTCATAAAAATCTTTGTAGAATCTTTTAGGAATTAGTAAATATAGTAATTGTATTTACTAATTATATTATATTTACTTATATTATATTTACTAATTAATTATAGGAATTAGTAAATATATTTGATTAACTCCTGGGTCTGTCTACTCTAGAACAAGCTGTATAGGATTGCTTATGTAGAGTATAAATTAAACACAATTTAAAGTATTTCTCCATATAACTTTTAATTCAGTATTTATATTTGAAGAACCTGTTTTTCTTTTATCTCAAGATATAAATATCTATATCAATCAATTGATGTATCTATCTATCTATCTATCTATCTATCTATCTGAATTTTTCCCTGCCTTGGTCCTTAGGATTCTTACAGTAAGTTTCACATATACAAGAAAATTATCATAATCACCTTGGATTTCAATGAGATGGGGCAAAGGAGCTGAAGGATGTGAAATTTGGATAGGGTTGCCAAGGAAGTCTCTATAAATAATTTTTTTTTACCGTAAACCTAAATAAATCACTATCTAGAACTAAATTATTACAGTTAGAGTTCAGAGTCCCACTGATGCTAGCATATTCAAATAATACAAGGCAAGTAGTAGAGGAAGAATATAATGTTTATGGGGGAGAAGGAGGATGTAAGACAACAAGAACCAGCAGACTTAGAATTTATGACAGATGATGAAAAGCTAGGGTTCCTGATCACAGAAATCACATTCAGTGACCTAAATTTAACATTCTGGTTCTGGTGGTTGTGAATCAGGCAAGCACAGAAACAGAGAGAATAGTTAGGAGAGCAGTTGTCTCTCTCACATCACACACCCAGTCTATGAGTAAAGCCTTTCAACTCTGTGTACAGAAAACACCCAGAATAATATTGCTTTCCAGCCCCGCGCTGCCACTGCCCTAGCCCAAGCCATTACCTCCCCTTGGATTACTAAAATGACCACTAATTGGTTTCATACTTCACCTGTCTCCTCTGCTTTGGTTTATTTATTTTGTACTCATGCTTGAAATACAGTGTGAAAGTGAACCACATAGGCGGTATGATCAAATGTTGAATATTTGAAGAAAAGATGTGTTACAGCAAAAGACACATCATTAGTATCTTCCAAAATACACCTAGTATTTTCAAACTCACTTGCCCATTATTCTTTGCACTTTGTGAAGTAGTTCTGGATATACTTTTTCATGAGTTTCTTTATTTACACTATCATAACTGTCTTGGTGTCCTGAATGGATTAAAAACATTTACCTTTCATGATCATTTGACTTTGAGGAAAAGCCAGAATTCACTTGCTGCCAGATCTGCTCAATATGGTGCATAAGAACATGCTATAGTATTTTTATGGACTTGCCTTTCCACTGACTTTACTTAGAAACAGGATTCACTTATTTTTGATAAGACCTTATAAAGACATCCATGAGAGAGGACTTCCAGATTTGCTTCAGAAAATGGTAAGAACTATGGATACCTGTGTTCAATGGAAGGAGGAATATTTTGAGGGGGACTAATAGCAATGTTTTTTTTTTTTTTTGCTGTAATAAATGTTTAAATTTTAAAAGTTTCACCATATAGCTTGATCACAACTCATACATATCTGGAAAAACAAAGAAAGCATGAGTTTATCAATTTTAAGTATAGACTACATCGTTTTTTCAAGCAACTTTCCAATTTTGCTGTGGTCTTGGTGTTAACAAGTTTACATATATGTCACTATGCATAATATTAATCAAATGTTTTATTTATTGTCATATATGAAATAAGTATATTTGTTCCTTGCTTTCACTTAGGAAAATTCAAACATATAGTTTAGGTTAGTTAAAGGTCATAGAAAAACAGAACTAATAGGGTTATAGTATTTAAAAAGATATTTACTCCAGGGAATTGACTCATGTAATTATGGAGGTTAGTAAGCCCCAAATCTGAAGGGTGGGCCAGTAGACAGAAGTTAAGAGAACAGCCAATGTTTAAATACAGATCCAAAACCCAGATGTTGGCAAATTCTTCCTTTCTTAGGGAATGTAACTCTTGGTTCCATTTAGGCAGCAGCTGACTGGATGAGACTTCCTTGAGCTAGGGAGGACAGTCTCTTTACTCAAAGTTCACACTTTGCTTTGGGTGTGTCCCGGAATTTGTGTTGGAAACTTAATCTCCCAAAGCCTCCTTAATAGTATTTGGACATGGAGCCTTTGAGAGAGACTTAGGAGTAGATGAAGTCATGAAGGCGTGGGACTCGTGATGGCACTTGAGGATGTAGAGAGAGGAAGAGACACTGGACTGGCGTGTCTCTCTGCTGCACCAGTGATGTCATCCACCATGTTGTTATGAATCAGAAGGCTTTTACCAGATGCTTGTGTTGAGTATTTACACATCTCAGCTTCCAGAGGTACAAACTAACAAAAATCTGTTCTAAAAAAGTGACATACGGGTATTTTATTGTAACATCCCCAAACCAGATAATACTGTAATAATATCTGACATAATATAAGAAACCATCCATGGTCCAGGCAAGCTGACACAAAAAAACTAGTCATGACAGAATTCAAATAACAAACCCGTAGCCACTCATCTGTGCCTATGGCATAGGGCTGGGATTTAAATTAATTCTGTTTAACTTTATGTTATTACTTGAAAAACCTTTTAATAACATCCATACATTTCTACCGATTATTCCTTCTTTCTTTTCCAAATGTTTTGAGCAAGGACAATCAATACTATGAGAGCTGTCTGGAGTTAAGAAACAGCCTGTAGCCATGGAACAGAATGATCTATTTATCTTAGTCTGGAACCCAGTTTGTGATTCTGTATTACTATTATTATTATTATTATTACTATTATTATTATTTTGTATCTGGTACAGGGCCTCATCATGCAGATTGAACTCAGTAATCCTCCTGTTTTCAGTCTCCCCAGCACTGGGATTATAGGCATGTGTCACCACACCTGGATTTGGTTGCTGGCTTAGCAGGCCTGAGGGTGGTGCCACCTTGGCATGCAGTACCAGGGACCAAACTCCAGTCCCTGAGCTTTCCTAAGCAGGTGCTTAGTCTGCTGAGCTATCTCATGGGTCCTATTATTATTATTATTATTATTATTTTTTTTTTTTTTAATGAGAAGAACGTATTTGTTGAGGGAAAGAAAGTTCCTGTCTGAGACAGGGATAGGAGGGGGGTCCCGAGCGGGTAGTTACACCCTCTTATTTGTTTTTTGGTCATATTTGTTGATCTGTTTTTTCAGAAACATCTATGAAAATAAATGAGGGACTTGAATCAAATGTGAGGTAGTATAATTAGAAGATGGTCTACAGAACATGCTGATTGGATCTTAAAATGATCAAAAAGCAATATGAGGGCTAGGGTGGATTTTGAATAGTTTTCATACAAATCCAGATATAGTTTGTGCCAGAAATGATGTTGTTAACTGCCTTAGAACCACTGGGAACAAGAAGACAGCAGTGTGGACATCTGAAAATAAAAAGAGGAAAGAGAAAAACAGAAAACATCAGTGGCTTTCTTATCAGTCCTGACGATAGAATCAGCAGCCACCTGAAAGGCAAGCTGAATCTGCATAGCCTGGAATAAAGTGGAGCTATGGTGTCAGCCAATTTATGACCTTTTTCTTTTGAGGCAAAGGTGAGGAAGAGGATTAAGAAGTGAATTAGAGAATCCTGTGTCCAAAATGTTTAGAACCCAAGATGTATGTGTTTTGCTGAGATAGCTTCCTTGGGTGCTATCCTAAGGTCAATTCTCTGCAGTTTGTCTCACTGCTAGGTTTCCACAATAGATGTATGAGATGCTTTGCTTGAGATATTGGATATGTCTATACTGATCTGTCCCCTACTGAGCAAATTTCCCCAGCTGAACCAGGAACAGGGTATGTTGTATGTATTTTCTGCTGGTTTGGATGTCATAAATTCTTTTAGATTCTTTTTGTCATGGAAATTTTTTATTTCTCCATTAATTTAGAAGGATAATTTTGGAGTATGTAATAACATGGGTTGATAATTGTTTGGGATGGAAAAACTTAAAAGCCTGCCTAGTAAGATGAAGGTCTTCAGCCCAGCCCAAAGCCCACCGCTGGGAGCTGAGCCTGCGCACCCGCCGCGGGTAAGCCCCTGCGCCCCTCTGCCCCGCCTCTG
>PVJA010047059.1:0-14838 GCA_004027025.1 Myocastor coypus
CCACCAAAAAAAAAAAAAAAAACAAAAAAAAAAAAAAAAAAAAAAAAAAAAAAAAAAAAAAAAAAAAAAAAAAAGAATTTCAAAGCAAGAATAATAACTTCAAGTGATTGTTGTATGACATATTTCAGCATCAAATCTTTTGTTGAGATTAATAGGCATATATAAGTAATAACAGTAAAACAATTAAATATTAATGTATACTTTCAATAAACCTTATTTTTTGCCCTTATTTTTTCATCTTTTTCATTGCATATAATAAGAAATAACAATGTGACAGTTTCAAAACAACTTAGTAGTACATTTCCAGGAGGATATATAATTTTGTCCTCCTAGTAGTTATACAGAGCACAGAGTGCACACATGGTAATTTTTCTGATCATTATTGGTACAAAACATTTCTTCCCATTGAACTAAGAGAAAATAGCTGTATACATAAACCAATGTTCCATAATTGCAGTGGGTTACCGGCATAACTGGCAATGATGGAAGCTGTTGATCTAAGCCTTTTAGAGCTCAGCATACTAATCTAGCCTCACGTTTTATGTCTCTTGGTTAAACTTTTCTGCTGGGTGGTTAAGGGCCAGTTAAAGCAACACCTGTATAACAAAACATGGAACATCATATCATAGTGATATCTGTGAACCTATGTTTATAGCAGCATAATTTGTAATAGCAAAATCTTGGAATGAGCTAAAATGCCTACATCTGAATTATGGCTGAAAAGGATGTGGTGTTTTTGTACAATGCAATATTACTTAGCTATAAAGAATGAGAAATTTGAAGACATCATCTACAAGTGGATGTATCTTGAACATATACTCATAAGTGCACAAAACTAGACGTACATATGTAATTATCGTATAGTTTCCCTAGTGTAAGAACCTAAATGGAAAAAATAAAAATGGAGAGACATAACACAGCTGAATTAAAATAAAATACATAAAGGTTAAACAATGAAGTGACTGCAAGCAGAAAACAGGAAACATGGCAGGAGCAAAACCATGCACAGGATGAATTAGGTAACAGTCCTAAGAAACTTCAAAAGGTTTTTTCACACTGAGGATAGCAATGTATGACTCTAAAACTATGCTTGGAATATCTGTTATTCTTGTCTTTTAGATGTGTGCTGCTTCTAATGTAATTTCAGTTACTGCTATATTCTCTCTCCAGTAAATGGTTGATTTACAAGAAAACAAAACAGGGTGTATAAATAGAGTAAGAGACTGGGAAGAATACCGAAGGATTAAGAGGCTACACCTTTGTATATGCTTAGATTTCTAAATTCCTGTGTAAAAATTTGTAATTGCTTTTATCACATTCTACAGATATTTATTACAATGTCAAAGATTGAGCGGACTTGGTGGCGCACGCCTGTACTCCCAGCACTTGGGAGGCTGAGGCAGGAGGGGAGGATCAGTGCAATTTCGAGACCAGCCTGGGCCACAAAAGTGAGCTCAAGGCCAGCCTGAACTGCTCAGTGAGACCCTGTCTCAAAAAAAAGACAAAAAAAAAAAAAAAAGATTGATAATGCAAATTCCAAGTTAAGTCTGAGAGGATTTGACTGACATTGGGAGGCACAAAAGTTCCATGTGTTGTTTCTTATCCTTATTGTTTTTAATTTTTTAAAATTATTTCAAAGCTAGCATAGTAATTGTTAAGACAGTAGAAACAGCACTCGTTTTGAACAACAAGATGGGAGGAATTCGCCTATGGAATTTGCATGCAATTGCTGTCTTCCTTGAAGTTGCTCAGATTACAGAAGTCAGCATATAGAGTGAGTCGAAGTGAACATCTTAAACATGAACTGCTACCTTTTGAAAAAGTGATGAACAGCTCTAGAATCATCACCGCTCTCCTGCGTCTATGCTTCCGTGCCCTTTCCCCTTTCTTTTTTCCCTATCTTTTCTCTTTTCCCTCATCTTCCTTGTTTATTGCTTACATTCAGTTTCTTCTCATTTTACTACATGTAATACTCCTTTAAATTTTTACTTATTCTTCCAGGTTATTACATTAGGGTGGCAATATCTTATTTACACCTGTGAATCTTATTTATTTTGCCTATAAATATAGCCTGTAGTGGCATCCATTTACCTATAAAGCCCTCAAGTTTGTCTTTTTTACAGCTGAGTAATACTCCATCGTAGAAAAATAACACCTTTTTATGCCTTCCTCAGGGAATGGGCATTTGTGCTGTTTCCAATATTTAGCTACAAAAAATTGGCCTACTATAAAGATGGGTGTACACAGATGACGTCATATGGAAAAAATCCAGAAGGGCAATAGCTGGTTTGCCTGGGACTTCCAATTCTAGTTCTTTGGGGCACCTCCACATTCATGTCCATAGTAGTTGTGCCCATCTACACTGCCACCAAGAGTGGAGAACTGTGCCTTTGCCCCTGAGGCCACTCCTGCATTTGCTATTACTTGATTTCTTTATGACAGCCATTTTTTTTTCTGGGGTGGGCTGGATTGTCAATATTATTTTAATTTACATTTCTCAAATGACCAGTGCCGTGGAACATTGTTTCAAGTATTCATTTGTAATTTATATTTCCTCCCCTGAGAAATGTGTATTGATGTCAAATGCCTGTTTTTGAATTGGGCCTTTGAATTTTAAGGGCCTAATTTTTTTTATTTCTTTGTGTGTTCTAGACAGCAGAAGTTCTTTGTCTAAGTCAGTGATTCTCAATATTTCTAATGCCGTGACCCCACAATACCATTCCTCATATTGTGGTGACCCAAAACCAAAAAATCATTTTGGTGACTACTTCAAATTACTAATTCTAACAAATAGCATTTCACCATGGGATAGCATGGGTTTAAATATGTATTTTCCGATGGCTTTAGGCAACCCCTGTGTTTTGGTCGTTCGACCCCCACCGGGGTCGTGACCTACACGTTGAGAACCGCTAGTCTAAGTGATTAATTTTTTTTCCCATTTGCGACTTGTCTTTTTATTCTGTTGATAATTTACTTTGACATGCAGAATCTGCTCAATAAAATGAGATACCCTTTGTTGATTCTTTGAAGAATTTCCTGTGCAGTTTTTTCCCATAAACTCTGAATAACCCCGTCTTCAAAATGTCCATCTATGTGATGTTTCTGAAGATTAAGTTTTTTATGTTTTAATGTTTAGATTTTAATCCATGTTGACTTTAGTTAGTGCATGGTTATAGACCTGGATCTACTTTTGACTTTTGGTCTGTGAATAACCAGTTTTTCTAACACCATTTGTTAAAAAGGATATCTTTCCTCCAGTGAATATATTTGGACATTTTTCAAAGATAAGCTAGCTGAGCATGTTTGTAGTTGTATCAGCATCTTATAGTATCTTCCATCATTCCTCTGGTCTGTTTTTGTTTGTTTGTTTTCACCAGTTACCATGATGATTTTATTAAAGAAACATTATAGTATAATTTCAATCAAGGACTGTAATATTTCCTTCCTTGGTTTTCATGTCCAAGATTTCCTGTGCAATTCTAGGTATTTTTTGGTTCCAAATAAATTTTAGAAATGCTTTCTGTACATCTGTGAGCCAGGTTGATGGTATTTTGATAGGGATTGCATTAAATCAGAACCCCAGTTTTGAGAGTATGGTCATTTTCTCTTTTTGTTTATTTGGTACAGTTCTGCAGAGTCCACAGGGTCTCATTTATATAGAATGGACAGGTGGTAGTTCTCCTATTTTCACCCTTTCAAGAGCAGGGATTAGAGACATGCACCACCACAACCTGTCTCAATCAGCGTCTCAACATGTGAGAGCTGGCTCTGCATTCTGGGAATCAAACCCCAGCCAGTGCGCTCTGCCCAAGCAGGCACTTTACCCATTCAGCTGTCTGGCTGGTGCACCATTTTCGTGTTTGTTCTTTCTATCTAGGAATAAGGAATATCTGTCCATTTTCTGAAATCCTCTTTGATCTCTTTTGCAGAGTGCTGTAATTTTCATTGTTTACTTGTTTAATGAGGTTAATTCCTAGGCATTTCATTTTTTCATGTTCAGTTGTGAACAGCACTGTTTGTCTAATTTTTCGGTGAGTTTCTTAGTTATATTGGAGAATGCTATTGATGTTTTGATGTTGACTTTGCATACTGCTCTGGTACTCTATTTGGTTTTTAATTGTGTTTCTTGGTAGAGTATCATGTTATGACAAATAGTGATAGTTTAACTCCTTCTTTACCTACTCTTATGCCTTTTATTTCTCTCTCATCTAATGGTTACACTTATTTCCAGAATTGCCTTGAATAGTAGTAGTGGTACTATAGATCCTTGTCCTGTACTAGATGGTAAAGTAAAGGGTTACAGTTTTTTTCTCCATTTAAAATGATGTAATTGGTCATAGACGACTCATATAAGATCAAGGTATAGGCCATATATTCTGATTTTCTGTAGATCTTTGAACATGAATAAGCATTTGTCAAAAGCTTTTTCTGCATCTATTGAGATCATCATGTTTTTTTTTTTTTTTTTTGGTTTGGATCTATTGATAGAGTACATTACAGTTATAGATTTTCTCACGCTTATTAACTCTTGCATCCCTGGGGTGAACCATACTTGGTCATGAAGAATAATTTTCCTGCTGATTTGTTGCATTCTGTTTGCTAGTGTTGAAGATTCCTACATCTATGGTCATGAGAGAGATTATGCTTCTCTTTTACAGCTGAGTCTTTCTTCAGCTTTCTAATTAGTGTAATGCTTACCTCCAGGATTGAGTTTGGATGGTCTGCTTCTTTTTCAATTTCATTGAAGATTTTGAGGGGTACAGGGATTAAATCTTCTTTAAATTTCTTATGAAGATGAGCTGTTAATTCTTCAGGACATGGATTTTTCTTTGTCAATAAGTTTTTATTGCATTTTCAATTTCATTGGCTGATATTAGATTCAATTTTTGTAGTTTGCATCTATCTAGAAATCTGTCCGTTTCTGCACTTTCCATTCTACGGGAGAAAACGTTTTCAATGTGTAGATCTCCTGTATTTCCACAGGATCTGTTGTATTTACACCATTGTCATCTTTATTGCTTTAATTAGAATGTTTTCTTTCCCCTATTTGATGAGGTTGCTAGGCCTTTATCAATTTTGATCAATCATTGAAGAAGCAGCTCTTTGAATTATTAATTCTTTATATTGAATTCTTTGTTTCAGTTGCATTAATTTAGCTTGAACCTTTATAATTTTCTCTTGTTTTTCATTTGCACTTCATTTTTCTGGCAGCATTAAGGTATTTTCTTGTTCTTCTTCGGTTTTCCTAACGTGTGCATTCACTGAGAACTGCCTTCATTGCATCTAATAAATTTTGGTAAGTTGTGTTTCAATTTTTGTTGGCTTGTATGCATTGTTCAACTTCTTGTTTAACTTCATATGTTATCCACCCATTGTTGAGGAGGGTATTAGTTAATTTTCACGTGTTTATGGAATATTTTTCTGCTTTTTTGTCATTAATTTCCAGTTTCATTTCATCGTGATCAGATAATACGCATGTGACGATTTCTGTTTTTCTGAATTTATTTAAGGATAAAATATGAACTAATATGTGTTCTATTTTAGAGAACATACTGATTGAAGCTGAAAAAGTGTCTATTCAGATGTTGCTAGGTGCAGCTCTACAAATGTCCGATAAGCTAATTTATTCAAAACTAGTTTCATTTCTGCTATCTCTTTCCTAAAATTTTTGTCTACTTGACCAGCCTTTATTTTGACATAAAGGAATGTTAATATCTCCTGTTAAGATTATGTGATTGGTTGTTCTATTTTTCAAGCCCATTACAATTTGTCTTATATATTTGGATGCACCCGTAATTGGAACATGCATATTTATGACTATTATCTCTTCCTTTTGAAGTTTTCCCCTAGCTATTACATAGCAAACTTCTTTATCTTCTTTGATCATTCTTAATTTGAAATTTAGATTGTGAGTAGAACAGCTATTCTTGCTTTTGTTTCCCTTTGTGTTCCTGGACCATGCAGTATTGTTTTGCATTATTTGACTTTTAGCCTATGAGTTTCTGTTTGGGTTAAATATGTATCTTGTACATAGAATATTCCTGAACTTTGCTTCTTGATCCACTCTGCCAATATACTTCTTTTAATCTGTGAATTGAGTCCATTTACATGAATGGACTTATGTGCATTGACTGATGTTTGTCGTGTTATTTTCCAACTGTTGGTTCCCTATTTTAAGTGTTCCATCATTTGCGTTGTTTGTTCTGTTCTTTTTTGTTACTGTTCTTGTAGTTGTGGTCATTTTGATCTCTTTTGAGAGTGTTTTTTAGTATGATGTGTGAGATTGTTTCAGTCATCATGAATTTCTTTAGAAGTTCTTTGTCATGGAGATATTTTACTTCTCCAGTAAACCTGAAAGAGTTTTGCAAGATATATCAGTGTAGTGTCAAATTTGTTTCCTTGTAGGACTTGAAATACTTTTATCTATGCCCTTTTAGACTTGAGGGTTTTGTTGAGAAATCTTGTTTTATTCCGATGGGCCTTGTTCTACATGTCATCTGTTGCTTTTATCTAGCAGCTTTGACTATGCTGTTCTTGTGCTAATTTTTTGGGATCTTGATTATTGTATGTCTGGGTGTAGATTTAATAGCATTGATAGTCTTTGGAGTTCTATATGCCTAAATAGTCTGAATTTCAGAATTTTTTCCTATATTTGGGAAGTTTTCTACTATTACTTCTACCCATATTTTCTTAGATCATTTGTTCTGGCTCCTGCTTCTTAATGCCTACTACAGTTATGTTGTTTATCTTTGCATTGTCTTCTTCTTATGTACTTGGTACAGTGTCCCACTGTGCATGTCCGAGTCACAGTGATCCTCCTGTTGTCATCCTGACCAGGTCTGGGATTACAGGCATTCTCCATCATGCCAGGACTCATTTGCTGGCTCAGCCAACTGGGGAGTGGGCCAGTGCAGCAGATGGTGATGCTTAGTCCTCTGAACAATCTTTCTGGCCCTGCATTTCTTGTAGCTGTTGAATTATTATTCCCTGGATCCTTCTATGTTTAAGAGATTATTCCTTTCCTGTCACTAGCTGCAATGATGTACTGGACATCTGAAAGTTTGTCTTCAGTTTCATTCCAATGATTTCACCGACATTTAATGTTGTTTTTAATTTATTGTATATCTCTTTGAATCTGTTTCATGACTTCTTTACTTTCCAATATTTCTCAGTAAAGGTTTCCATCATTTTTATATTCTACTTTATTGTTTTATTAATGTCTTATTCAGAAATAATTAGCAACTCTTTCTTTACAGTGATCATTTCTTTCTACCCTGAGAAATTATCTCTGATCTGATTTCCTCGATACCCTTGTGCAGTTGCTTGTTTACTTCTGTGGCTATTAGTTCATCTATTTCAATTGTGTGATATCCAATTTTTGCTATGCTGAAAACTTCTGGATTTGTTCAGGGTGGGTCCCCGGCAGGAGATTGCATTTTGGTCCTTCTCTTTTTCATTTTCTATTCCAAAGTGAAATTTTTGATTTTTGTGTTTCTGTTTTTGTTAAAGTTTAGCTGTAGCGCTGCAATGAAAACCACTCTAAAAAGTCTATTCTTTCAGTATTTCTTCTACGTCAGAGACTCTTATTTTGGTCTGTCAAAAATTTTTGCCTTCTCTGTTGATTGAGAGTGAGATATTGGTTCTATTTGGTGCTATCATCCTCTCAGCCCTGGGCTTGATCAGGTAACTGTCCAACTGTATCCCGTTATTATAACCCATGAAAGTGCATGTGGTTAAGCCAGATATGCTATTCTAGTTATAGTACTACAATTAGTAACAGTAATAACAGAAAGTGAAATTTTGAAATTGACAACCTTTGGTAACAAATGATACTGTATTCTAGACGAAAGGAACAAACACTAGAGCCACATGACAAATCAGATCATAAGTTTTGCAATTGTTTTTGTTTTTCTCTTTCAGTTTCATGTAGTAATTTATTTTCTTCTCATTAAATATTTTTGAAAATCAATAATTACATAGCATATAAAAATTATAGATAAATATTGAAATGTTAAAGATTTAAGATGTAGGCAAAGTGAATTTTAGAGAAATATTTCTTAAATGAATATATAGCATGAAATTACTAAAAGATTGCACATCATAAATAAATTATTTATAAACTTAAAAGAGAAATTGTACAAACCAATATTGTGTAAAATAGAAATGAAGAAGAAAGCATTGACAAATCAGTCATATAATAGTTTGCTCTACGTTAAAATCAAGAAACATATTCATAGAATTCTCAAAGTAGAAATACACAGGCAACAATTATTTAGATTTGAAATTTCTGCATTTAGTTGAAATTAGAGCATATTTCCAAAAACTTGCACAAGAAATTGGAATAAAATCATACCAAGATACAAGAAAAGGAAATTCTAGAAACCAATTGTAAAAAAAAAACTATCATTAAAGCATATATATATATATATATATTAGCTATGGAAAAACAAAACTAAATAGCATCTTTTCCACATTGGAAAAAAAAAAAAAAACAAGTGTATGAGAAACTAGACTAATTAATTCAAAGGACTGAAAGGAAAATAAAGAAAGCTATTTGTGTATAAAAGTTAAGGAAGAATTAATATAAAGTCAGTGGCAAGTGGAAATAAACTTTTTAAAGTTTCTAATACTAGGAGAAAATGTCATATCATGACTTAGAAGTAAATTGTAAGTGAAAGATATAGTATAAATCTTAAAACAAAAATTAAGGTTAAACAATACTCAGAAAATTAATTAAATATTAATTTAAAATTAAATATTTCAAAACAATTTAACTGAGAAAAAGTTTTCATGATAGTAAAGAATTACTAAGAATAATACAAGCATAACTACTGCAATAGCACTTCTAACAGTTTGGGGATGGGATATCACACAAATTTCTAGTATATTGTGGGCATAGATACTGTCAATGATCATTACTCGTGGCCAGGTCTCACCTGTGAGTCTGAGCTACTGCTATTTTCGTGATATCCATACTATTGGTCCAGACAGAATGACCGTTAGGGTGCAGGAGAAGTCCGTTTGTAGAGTACTGTGATGGAAATCTTTGGCGGCTGTGTACAAAAGAATAATTGGAAGACTGCTGTTGTATACCTCTGTTTCTCCTATGTTTAATTGTTTGCCATATTCGGTAGCTTCTTTCCATTCTGCTTCATACAGTTGTGGGCATTTTAATCCCTCTCTAGAATACCTTTTAGTAAGCTGTGTAGTGTTGGCTTGTCATGATGAAATTTGTTAGTTGCTCTTTGTCCTGGAAGTATTTCACTTCTCCACTGAACTTGAAAAAGAGTCTTGCAAGATACATCAGTCGTCTTGGCTGGAATTTGTTTGCTTGCAAGACCTGAAGTACTTTGCTTCATGCTCTTCTTGACATGATCATTTGTAAAGAGAAATTTACCATTATTCCTATGTTTTTTTTTTCCTTTGAATGTTATCTATTTCTTTTCTCTAGCAGCTTTTAGTATACTGTTCCTGTGCTGAATTTATAGCATCTTGATGGTTATATGTCTGGGAGTGGTTTTAATTTAGTTGATAATATTTGGAATTCTATATGTTTCAGTTACTGAATGTTAGATTGTTTCTCCATATTTGGGAAGGTTTTTGCTATTACTTCTGCCCATATTCTTTTTATATCATTTGTATTGAGTTGTTATTTCTCAGTGACGTGTATTAGTTTCACATTGTTCATCTTTGCATCGTCTTGCAGATGCTGAATTATTTTTTCCTAAATCCTAGTTGTCTTTAAAAGATTGCTTCTTACCTTCCTCTTCGCTAGCTGCAATGCTGTCTTCAAAGTCTGAAAACCTTTTTTCACTTTCATTGAAATAGTTTTGCCAACTTGTGATTAAGGTTTTTGTTCCAGTATAGCACTTTGAATTTGCTTCATTTATTATAATTCTTTCCTATATTGCTCACTCATAGAATCCATCAGTTTTCCATTCTCCTCTATTTTCTCATCGATGCCCTCTTTAGGAGCATATAGCATTCCTCTCATTATAGTTATCATTTTTCTTCCTTCAGCAATTACTTCTGATCTGATTTCCTCCATACCGTCCTGTAGTTGTTTCTTTACTTCACTCACTATTATCTCAGAGATTTCTCGTGTATTATTTTCAGTTTCTTCTATGCTATTGTCTCCTGTATTTGTTCTGGGTGGGCTCAGGGTCTGAGAGTGCATTTTGCCTCTTCTCTTTATTGTTTTGTATAAGTCTGTCTTCTGTTCTTTGGTATAGAGCTTTGGTAGAATTCTTACCTTAGCATCAGGTTTGGATCTGTCAAGTTCAAACTAGTGCAGGTGTGACTTGGATCTGGCTGCTGCACGAAACTTCTTCCTGCTGCAGCACTTGAAGGTGAACCTGCTGAGCCAATCTAGTACGATGTTCAGCCCCTGGATTTTCTGGGTGGGTTTTGCCTCTGTGTAACACTTTGCAGAACTTCTGCAGGGTCTCTGGGTTGAACTAGGGTCCAATGGCCCCAGACCTTCTCACTCGCATGCTGGGCCTGGGTTCTGAGTTGGATGAGGACCAAGTAGTTCCTGGACCATCTCAGTCTCACACTGGGGGTGGGCTCTGGCTTGAACCAAGTTTGGCATTTGTACGCAAGCTAGTTCTCTTTAGTTCTATATAGGCACCTCCCATTCAAGTACCTGGGGTCTTCCAGGCAGACTGGTTCACCTAAGTTTGCTCCTGCTTTCTTCGTGCAGCAAAGATCATCCCCAAAACTCTGGCCCTCTGACTGCACCCCACTGTTCTGAGGCATAGGTCTCAGTTCAGTGGCCCCAGCTGCAGGCCTTGGCATTTTTTCCAGAGTCTGCATGACCAAACTCAACTCACTGGGCCTGCAAAGCATTTTGGAACTAATTCTACTTATGAAATCAGATGTAAATTCTACCAATATTGTCAATGGATGAACAGAAGCACTTCTCTCTTTCTTTCTTCTTTCTTTCTGTTTTGTATAAACTATTTAATAAGATTTGGGCCAGGAAGATAGCTCAGTAGAATAAGTGTGTACACTTGGCTGGCAAGTGCAAGGTCCTCAGTTCAACCCCTGGTACTGAAAGGAAAACCAAAGAAAACAGATTCCACCCATTGTTTTTTTAGAAACAAAATAAAAGAAGGTAAAGGGAGATGGAGATACAAATTGTAATATGGACTCTGTCTCATGATTTGCATTTAACAATATAAGTGACTCGTGTCTCTTCCTTGGTAGCAGATTTTTCTTTTGCTCCAGTAGGTAGATTTTCTCTAACCTGAAAGAGAGCAAAGCCAAGCTTTCCACATGTTTGGCAACTGTGGAAAGAAATTGCCTTTGCGTCGCTAAGTATCTTATCTCACTAATCCTCACAGCAAGACTGAAAGAAAAAGATTTATCTCTTGATAGAAAAGCGGAATAACTTTTAGCCATAATTATGAAACTAAGCCAGGCACCTTCTAAAAAACTTCCAAATGGAGAAGCATCTTTTTTTTTAAGCACCACAAAAATGACTTATTGAAACTTCAAAACAAAATATTTTATATAGATGCAAATTTAATTTTTCCTCAAGTTTAAAGAAGTAATGTATAACTTCTAAACTAACAATACTTTGCATACTAAAAGGATTTTTTACTAGATTCACAAATTATACAATTCAGTAAAACACTCCTATTACTATGTTCTCATATTTTCACGTATTCCAGTAATGAAATTGACACAAATACTTACATTTATGTGAAAGCACTCATTTCTACATTTCCCTTTGCAAAATTATATTGTCCATAGGCAAAACCTAATTTGTGTGATTTACATTTATTGTGTCATATCACTGCATTAAAAAGCTCTCCTACGGTAAACCAGGGGTTATCAATCCTTGGCTGATGGAGGAAACGAAGCTTTCATTCTTTTATAAATAAAGTTTTATTGAAGTAAAGCACAGTTCATCTGTTCAAGTAAGGTCTATAGATGTTTCCATGTCACGGCATCACAAATCAGCACTGTGAGAAATACCACTGCAGCAGAAAGCATAGAATACGTGCTTCCCCATTGTAAGGAAATGCTTGTGAATATCTGATTGAAGATCTCCCTTTTTATGTCTTCCACACAGAATTTCAAGTTAAACTCTTACCTTAATAACGTGGTTTAATATTTCTACTTCTATTTCTTCTATAGAACTAATGGCTTAATGTTTGCCTAATCTACGTCTATTATTGCATTTGATGTGTTTCTGTGAGCATAAGAACTTTTGGTAGGGAAAGCATATGTTTTATGGCGATAAAATTGGACTGTGTTACTTTTTTTCATGAAGGCAAGACCCACGCATACCACTGCCCTTGTGCTGTTCTATAGTGTAGAGACAGAAAGTAGCAGTTAATACGGCAGGTACTTGCTGGAAGATTTTAACTTCACCCAAATCAATTTCCCCAGGGATTTTTTTTTTTAATCCCTTTATGACATACTATGTTATGGAGCTAAAACAAAAATAGTGACGTTTGAAAAACTCATTTATTCTTTCAGTTTCAGATCTAAACGAGGGTAATCACGTCAACAGTAAGCATGGAGGCTCACATATATATATATATCTTGCAGTGCAGGAAGGAAGTAACATTAAAACCAAAATTTGTTAAAGTGAAGGCTGAACCCTTGCAAAGCGGCCCAGAAAATTGTGATGGACAATTCATTGAAATTTATCTACACTGAATGAACATTAATTTCTACCTGTATAAAACAGTGCAAATATATCTGAGTTGTGTGATTCCTATAAGGGTTTAATTAGAAAACATGTACAGAAAGTTTGAGACATCACTGAGTTATAGGATGTTACATCACAGGTTCCCTTATATGTCAGATATCAAATATTTAATAAATGAGCTATGATAATAAAAAAGTGTAATAGACAGCTGATCGCCAACCAAAGAGCCACATAGGAAACAAAAAGAGAAGACAGGAAGAGGCAGGACACATTCATCCAAGCAGAAAGGATTCACAAAGCGGATGGGTTTCCTTCCCATTGAGGAAACCACCGTGCTGTCAGTTCAGCAGATTTAAAAGCAGATAAGTAGTTGAAAAGTGGGCCCTGAACAAATAAGGTCGTAATTTCTTAATAATAATTTCTTACTAATAATTCTAATTCTACCATTTTCTAACTATGTAAGAAAACTGAAAACTTGCAAAAAAAAAAAAAAATCCAAAGCACAACAGAAACTCTGAAAATAATGTGAAGTGTACATCTAGCCTACATATTTAATGTGAGTAGAAAAGTACATCTCATCCACTAATTTGTATTTGGCATACTATATATTAATCAAATATAAACTCACTTGAGTTTTAACACATACTGAGTGGGGATATATTTAATGACCCAAGAATGAGTCTATGCAAGTTACTGTTTAAAGTGTAATTAACCCTTGACATGTAATTAAGCATGCTTCTTTTATAAATTGTCAGTGTCAGAAGTTATTTAAAAGAATGCTGATGAAGCTTGGCAGTGTTTTTTAAGGAGAGGAAGGGATATTTTCATAAGTGTATCTAGGTATCATATGGAAGACTGATAAAATGCTCCAAAAATATGAAAATAAGCAGGCGTGGTGGCACGCACCTGGACGCTCAGCATCCCAGGCTCTGAAGCACAAAGATCACTATGAATTTCAGGCCAGACTGAGCTACACGGTGAGTTCATCTACAGCCTGGAATACATAGGCAGACTCAGTCTCAAAATAAAACAAAGACTACATACGTTTTTCAAGTTATATAGGAAATAGGCAAACAAAAAATGAGAAAAAAGTTTGATGTATCAATTATTGTAACAATAATTATTATAATTTTAACACTAATTACATTCTTAAGAAGGAAGCATGAAACAACCTAGAAGAAAATATATAATAATGACTAAGTACAATAAAACCCTAAATATAAGCACTGCTCCTCTATTCTTGATTGTAAAAACTCATTTGTCTGTGTGTGTGTGTGTGTGTGTGTATGTGTGTGTGTGTGTGTGAGACCAGGGTTCGAACCACAGTCCTTGCCCTTGTCTAAGGCTTATCTAAGCAGGTGCTTTAGACCACTGAGCTATCTCACTGGCCCAAAAAATTCATGTTTTGCTAACTAGCTTTAGTAAGTATAAGTATCTACATATTTGATTTGATTTGATATTTATTTATTTATTTATTTATGAGACAGGGTCTCATTGTGTAGTTCAGGCTGGCCTTAAGCTCACTTTTGTAGCCCAAGCTGGTCTAGAACTCACACTGATCTTCCTGCTTCAGCCTCCCAAGTGCTGGGATTACAGGCGTGAGCCACGAAGCCCAGCCGACATATTTGATTTTAGTATTTCAAAAATTGAAATAAACTCATATGCTTCTTAACCTACAATTTATTTTACCTGAATGAAGTTACTCACTGGCCTCCAACCCAGCTATTTTTTTACAGAGTAATGTTACTTTGCCACATAGCTTTGGTAACCTGGATATTTGATAATGCTTTGATACTTTATTTCTGGCTTTGTGAAAATAGTACTTACCAAATGTCCACTACAGTTAACCTGCATGCAATATTTACCAGGCACAGACTTTTTTTTTTTTTCTGCATTAACTGCTTGTATTAAGCTGGAAATTTTCCCTGTACTTTGTGGAACTGAAATTGAACTTCAAGATTATATTCTTGATCAAGATAAACATGCTGCGACCTCCTTGTGTTGCGTTATCCACTGGGAAGGGAAAACCAAAGGCATGCCCAGCAAGCTGCTGCCCTGGCCCTGTGCTCTGTGCAGCGCCTGTTCTGTCAGGAGTGTCTTCTCAGGTGATGACACACCGTGTTTCCTCTAGTGTACCTGTGTTAGAAGGGCATTTCATCTCTTTGTCTGCTAAG
>PVJA010047060.1:0-14840 GCA_004027025.1 Myocastor coypus
CCCTCGGCAGAGCGGATGCGCAGGATGGCTGTGAAGATAAACACGTAAGAGACCAGGATGATGCCCAGAGAGCAGGTGAGGTTGGACCCGGCCACCACAAACATGGCCATTTCTTTGACATACGTGTCTGAGCAGGCAAGGACCATGAGCGGGGGATCAGCACAGTAGAAGTGATTGATTTCATTGGGTCCACAGAAGGTCAGGCGAAGCATCAGGATGGTCTGTACCAAGCCATTGGCAAAGCCATAAAGGTAAGGCGCAGCCACGAGAGACACACAGACACATCGGGACATTTTGGTGCCATAGAGCAAGGGCTGGCAGATGGCCACATAGCGGTCGTAGGCCATCAGTGCAAGCACATAATAATCCGTAATCACAAAAGCAATGAAAAAGTTGAATTGAAACATACAGCCAACAAAAGAAATGGTTTTCCTCTTGGATAAGAAATTCAGCAGCATCTGAGGGGCAACAGTAGTTGCATAGCAGAGATCTACGAAGGCGAGGTGGCTGAGGAAGAAGTACATGGGGGTGTGCAGCTTGGAGTCAGTTCTGATTAGGAGAATCATGGTCAGGTTCCCAATGACGGTGACAAGGTAGATGAGCAAGAAGACCACGAAGAGGACAGGCTGCAGGTCTGCCCGATCGGTGAGTCCCAGCAGGATGAACTCGGTTACCACGGAGGAGTTTTCCCTTGGCATTTTGTGTCTTTGGCTGTGACTGAGGCCTAAAGAAAAGGAAGGTGTATCTGGCTTGTGTCATTGACTGGTTGTTGTCCTGTCATACCTGATACCTCTCCCCTTCTGTCAAATATGTACATGTAACATAAAATTATTAATGATTCAAATATATATCAAAAGTCATATAAATAGATAGATAGATAGATAGATAATAGATAGATAGATAGATAGATGATAGATAGATACATAGATGATAGATAGATAGATGATAGATAGATACATAGATAGATAGATAGATAGATAGATATAGAGAGATAGATGATAGATAGATGATAGGTAGATAGGTAGATAGATAGATAGATAGTGATAGATAGATAGATAGAGAGATAGATAGATAGATAGTGATAGATAGATAGATAGATAGATAGATAGATAGATAGATAGATAGATAGATAATCTGGAGTGGCATTTTCATTTTGGAAAGTCTCAATCAGATTTTCCATTCATCATTTGTTTTTACATATAAGTCTTACCTTTTAAAAGCTAGTGGAACCCTTTGTGCTATACTACACCCTTTGCTGTGGTAAATAATGCAGGAGCCATGGGACTTGCTCACAGTATCCACAGCTGAGTGAGGTACATGGAGCAGAATTGATGAAGCACAGTGCACGTAGAGCGCAGATGCCCTTTATCTGTGCAGCACAACCTAGCTTTATTGTAAAGATGGCACTGCCCCTACACTGTAGGTTCGTTTTCCTGTCTAGTCCATCTTAAGAGGACCTCACAGCATAAAAATTTTTGAAATTTTAAGACTCTCTCAAGATGATGTCTGATTATTTGTATTCATTGGCCAGGTTCACAAATATTGGAACTATTTGGTTTGAGCTAAGAAAGAAAGAAAGAAAGAAAGGAAGAAAGAAAGAAAGAGTGATACAAATACAACTGTGCACACATTGGTACTTTGAAATGTCCGTGCAGGGAATTATTTAAAGAAAACCATAAGGCAGACTGAGGATCTTGTGGGCACTGAGTTTTGTGAGAATGAGAACTATTTGGAAAACATACCCCGACCATAATCGAATTTTGTAACTACTCCTCATGGTAATTCTTGCAACCCCTTTAACAAATCTAGTAATGTAAATTCAAAATAGTCTCACTGAACCATGCACGTTATTTCTTTAGTTTATGGCAAATCAATGTCCATATTAACTGTAAGGCTGAGATAATGTAAGATATCACGCGGTGGATCTCTCAACATTTGGGTAGAAGAAAGGGAAGGGAAAGACTGCTACAGGAAGTTACGTGCTGCCTCTGGATAGCAAATTGCGGTCGCACTGCTGCAACACTGAGCTTTCCTGTCACTCTAAGACAATAATAGGGGCAATCATTGTGCAGGCGCTCTGTACATCTGACACCCAGGGGTCCTCGCCTATTGCTTTATCCCATTATGAATATGGGGACTTTGGACATGTTAAGTAAGGTCATAGGGTCCAAAAAAAGTCAATGAGAACTCCATGAAATCCAAATTATGTTCTTCTTTTCACCTATTAATATCCAGCTGAATTTTATCACAACAGTATCCAAACTGCCAAATGCTCTTTTGTCACTGCGATGGTACTCTCGATTTACCTTTATAAAGTTGAAATATTCATCAAAATACAAAATCATTAACACCTCTGTTTATTTTCTGCCGTGGGGATAAAAGGTAATAGAAGCACCAAGCATGCCAGGTGATTTAACTGTTTCAAAGTACTCGGAACAGGAAGGTAACACCCTTTGTGAATTGAGCCAGATAATCTCAAAAGGAATCATTCACAAAGCACGTAAGCACTCCAGAATCCCCACGACTGACAAGTTGTCTCTCTCTCAAATGCATCTGATCGCTGTTCAGCGACCAGTTTAGAAAACACTGGCCTTTCGCTTAATAAGAGCAGTGTTTCTTTGTTCACTGTAAGGTAGATAAATATTAGTGAAGGACCCCTCAAGTACATCTTTTAATTAACTGGAAAGAATGAATGTAGATTGCAAGCCTCAAAGTGCTCATCTCTAAACCAAGGGCAGAGAAATGATGTGAAATAATGACTTAACTACAGAGTAGCAATGCGAACCCAACATTCACTTGACACAGTCCCATATTTCACTTCTGGTTTTCTGAATCCCGTGGCAGTAACCATGGCTAAATGTAGAGAAACAGAACGCAGCATTCACTGAGAGTTTACTATCTCATTTCCTGCATAGCTGTCATGCTTCCTTGAGTTCCAAGCTGTGTAACTTTGGGAAGTTGTTAAACCCTCTGGGTCCTGCGTTTCCTCCTTGGTGGGACTTGGCTAACGCCAGTAAGTCAGGTGCCACTTTCCAAGGACGTCTGCCCTTTCATAAGCACTTAAGGAGTAGTGGTGGCTCATCTTACATTGAGAGACCCAGGTTTGGTCCAGAATAATAGTCTACTTCAAAGCACCATCTCCCTAGGGACCAGAAATTGTATCTAATCCTTGTCTATAGATACTGTGGGTTTCTCATTTGGAAGCATTCATTAGTTTTTGATGGAACTAATGCTTGTTGTGGTCTAGCCCCCTCTGCATTATGGAAAACTGCTCCAGTATGCACTTGTTTATAACTACCTCACTCTACGTGGAAGAGCAGCATTAGCATAGAGACATTTGCCAGTTGGTTAGATCAAGAGTACACTCTCAGGTTATTTCGGTCTGTTAAAACATCTACTTCTAGATTCCAAAATTTAAAGAAACTATGTCTTATCCTACCTGAGTAAAGGATGTCATTTCACAGTGACAGCACCTACATGTTGAACCCGGAGACTTTATAACAAATCTGTCTCCTATGGACCAAATCCCTATGGTTCAATTATTCCTGGTAGAAAATTACTTACAAGATAAACTACCACTCTCTGCCTGTTCTAAGTATGCAAAACCACTAAAGACGTAGCCTCTGTTCCTCCTCATCATCAGGAAGCAAGCAAATGGTGAAGCAATGGGACTCATTATCTGTTTCAGCTTATGCTGAATTTTTACTACTTTGCATAATGAAAATATTAGTTGAGCTCATATACAAACTATAAACTACAACAGTGCATGAGAGTGGGAGAAAAATTGGGAATCTAGTACACATTGCAAGATAAATTAATTTAAACTAGACAATTACACATTAGAGGCTGCACTTATGTTAGTAGAAATAATAATGCATAGCAAGGAACATTGTATAGTTATAGTTAATGTAGATGAACTGAGGATTCTCCATTTCCAACTCTGCACCCATGCAGATTCACTGCCTTTTGTCTCTACCTTTGAGTTTTTTTCTTTATAGACCTGACAGAACACACCACCAGAGCTCTTTTGGCATTCAGTTTATTTTTTTATTACTTTTTATAAGAAATTACAATGTGACAGTTTCAAAACATGTTAGCAGAACATTCACAATAATTGATATAATGCAAATTGTTGTCCTTGTTATAGCAATACAGGGCACAGGGTGTAGACATGATAAATTTTCCAATGGTTATTGGTACAATAGATTTCTTCTGTTTTATCTGAAAGAAGGTAGTTGTATACATAGTCAAATGTTCCATAATTGCCGTGTGCTACTGGCGAAACTGTCAATGTTCGAAGCCTTTTACAGCTCAGCATACTAAACTACCCTTAAGTTTTATGAGTCATGTGCAAGCTTTTCTGTGGGGTGGTCAAGGGCAAGTTAAAACAAGACCTGTATAACAAAACATGTACTTTTTGTACCTCTCAAGGTCAGTCAAATTCCCTCAGGATTTACTTTGAAACCATGTACAGTGCTTTGTAGAACTGTTGTCACTGTCAGCTGTCTCGATGAGTCACAGTCATGGCTTGACCAGTTTGCTCTCTGTGAAAGCCCGAGAGAATGCTTTCTCTCCAGGTCACTCTCCTTAGGCACACTATTTACCTTCAAGCCCTTTTCTCTGTGATCCCTTAATCTCCTTGAACAGAAAATTTGGGAAACCACTGAGTTATAGGATATTACAGCACAGGTTGACACTCAGTTTCAAATGCACTGTAACTAATAAAAAGAACCAACAAGAAGTGAGAACTCGAGTGAAAGAGAAGTATCTAAATTATGTCTTGTTCTCTTCCTGCTTAAGAGGGAACATGCTAGTAGCACTGCATCAGGTCAAGGAGAAATCCTTCCTGGCTGTACCCCCAGAAGAAAGTGGTTAGGACCTTTGTCCTTGGCTTCAGCCCTCAACTTGTACTGGTAACCATGGAACCTGAGCTTCCTTTAGTTTTACAGAGGAAACTCTCTTGTGATACTCACCTCTGCTGCTCCTACTTCTTTGAATGATTTGTAAACCAGCTGCACCAGTGACTAAAACTATATTTATCCTATGTTTCTGACCCAAGCCCAAGTGAAAGGGAAGAGTTCATCAATAAATATTGTAGTGAATGATGTTGGTGCCAACTACTGCTTCTCAGAATTTGAGTATAGGTGGCTTCCCCATTGTTGAAACCTAAGGAAATGATTTTATTTTTCCATATTCTAATGAAATAGTGAGTTTTATCTGGGGTCAAATATTATAATTACTATGAGTAACACAGGTAAATTTGAGTTTAACAATGTGACTTACATATAGTTTCATTTTGTTGCTGAATTAATCAATAAATTAATAAATGAGACAAAAAGCACATTCCAGCAGAAACAACTAGCAAGCATATTTAACTACAATTCTATATTTAGCGGCGGGATCTAGTAAACTGTAAAATATTTAATTCAGTGCTGAGCTCAACAGTTTCTGAATCATTTCAGTTTTTATTTTTCTATTCTACGTTCAACTAACAGAGCAACCTAGTGAGGCTGGATAGTTATACTGAATATTTATGTTTAATTTCACCTAAGCTCATGGAAGGGCAGAGCTGTCTTTGACTTAAAGTGGGCAACAGAGCGTTTCAAAGGTACACAGAGTGGTAGAAGACTGCCGTCATGCCAGATTGATACAGGTGAGTTTCAGACAATGAACAAGGCAAGAGAAATGTAAGTCTTGAGTTGGCAAAAGAGATCAGGGCTGGTGACCTTTATAAAGGAATTGCAATATTATGACATGTTCAAGTCTATACAAGCAAAAAATATTTCTAAAGCACTAAGCTCTGGGTTACTCGATTAAAGTCAAGCAGAAGTGCTTGCATCAGCAGCACATATGCTATGATTGGAACGACACGGAGAAGATTAGCATGGTTCCTATTCAAGGATGACATGCAAATTCATGAAGCATTCCATATTTTTGATTTGTTGTGCAAAAAAATATATATATACATATATATATATATACGTATATATATATGTATATATATATGGATAGATATACAGCTAATTTATCTTAGTTCATTTGGGAAGAAAGGCTTGTACTGTATTATTTAGATAACATCATGACGCATCTTGTCTTCTGAACAACTACTATAAAGATAACAATATGCAACGTATTTGTCATTGTGACTGTCCTACTAACCTGCTTTGAAGTTGTTTCATTGCTATTTTACCTTCTTGTCCCATTAAAATTAATAAAAATAAAAATGTTCCTAAATTTAAAAAATAAAGTCAAGTAGGAAAGAGGAATAGGCAAAATATCAAGAAACATAGGTAGCAGGAGAAAAAATTAGAACCCTGGAAGACAAAAGAAGAAATTAGCTCAAGAAGGATATCATTGGAATGTGCATATGGAGCCGCTCAAACATAATTACAAAAACCAGATAGAGACGAGCCAGACAAGGCTGATCCAAATAATACAACACTCAGACATATTATGTGCAGATATTAATCTATCAGAACGAAATTCATGGAACTGCCAAATAGCTGAGCGGATTAAAGCACCTGCTGGCTCAGGAGTCAGAGGCCCAGTAGATCCCTGGGCCTGCAGTGCTGGCCCCGCCCCCAGGGCACGCTGAGACAGCAATTGAGACTGGACATGATGGGGAGCACCTGTGATCCCGGCTATTAGAAGGCTGTAAACAGGCGGATCACTACAAGCCCGACCTAGAGGTGAGATCCTGAGCACCCTGTAGATCTTTCCAAAAAGAAAAAGAAGGGGCCTGGCGGGATGGCTCAGTGGTCTAAAGCGCCTGCATGGGAGGGCTTGGGCGGCCTCAGGGACCGCGGTTCGATCCCCGGCACCGCATGCTACGCCGGCCCTGCCCTCGGGGCGGGCTGAGCCAGCCATAAAAATGAGTGAATAAACAAACAAAGGTTCTGAAACAAGAAAAAAATAAATAAATAAAATTAAAAAAAAAAAAAAGACTCTGCCTTGTGTAGCAGCATAAACGGAGGTAGAATTGTTGTTAATTTCACCTCGACATTCTCTGTGCAGAGGCACATGGCACTTTGCACGCATTTCATTTTGATAGATTAAAATCTGTGCAGGACATACTTTAATGCTTTACTGCTTGTATCAAGACTGTCTGATCCTCCCCTGTCTGACTTTCATAATTACCTCTGAGCAGCTCAGTGCATATATTTTATTTTATTTTATGTATTTGTGTATTTATTTATTGTATTTTAGTGCAGGGTCTACAGGTTCTACAGGATCCCACTACACAGACCGGACTCTTAATGGTTCTGTTTTCAGCTTCCCAAGCACTGGCATCACAGACTCTCGCCACCAGGTTCAGGCTCAATTTCCCAGTAGGCCAGGGATCAAACCTCCACCCCTGTGTCTGCCTAAGCAGGTACTTTAACTCTCTGAGGTATTGGGGGGTACGGGGGAGCCTTAATGCATGTTTTAATCAGCTCCTTCTTCAACGCATTTCTTCTTTTATATCCTAGGACACAAGATTCTAAATTTTATTCCTCCCACGCTAGAGTCCTCTTGCTTGATATTTTGCTTATTCCTTTTTTTACTTAACATTTTTTTAACTTTATTTATTTATGTATGGCCGGCTCAGCCTGCCCTGGGGGTAGGGCTGGCATAGCACGTGGTGCCGGGGATGGAACCCTGGTCCCTGTGGTTGCCTAAGCTTGCCTAAGCAGCCGCTTTAGACCACCAAGCTATCTCACCAGCCCTTTCTCCTTAACTTTTAATCAAGTAACTTAACTCAGAGCTTGGTATTTCAGAAATACTTTTCAGTTTCATAGGTTTGAAAGTATCAGTACTCTGACAATCAGTTTAAATGAAATTAACTAAATTACCCATTAGTCTCTTTAGTACTCAAGCTTAGATCATGAGCACACTGCTTTACACAAGGATGTACACTATGATTGCTCTGCTATAGCAATTTATGCAATATGTCTTTCACAATTTTTATTTAAAAAACTAAGGCATTAGAATTTCTTGGATAGACCCTTAATAATGCTATGATATAATATTCAAGCACCAGTATTGCAGTTTTCGTATCAGTCACACAGTCTTCCTTTCCTTAACATTAATGATACTTAATATTAATGCTTGACATAAGAAGTGTCGCGCTGGCGAGATAGCTCAGCAGCCTAAAGCACCTGCGTAGGCAAGCTCAGGGACCACAGTTCGATCCCTGGCACCACATGTTGCACCAGCCTCACTCCCAGCGCAGGCTGATTATGACAGAGAAAATGCAAAAGCCAGAAGATGAGACTCAGCATGGGCTCACTAATGCATGGGGAAGGAAAAGCGAGCGACAAGGTAAGGCCTTAGAAGACTGTGCAAAGCGGACTGTCCACTTCTCTCTCTCTACGCTTCATCTGGGGGCAAAGCCAAGTTATCTTAAGGCATGACTTATTGAAGCAATTCCTTCAGGGACTTGAGGCAAATCCCCAATGTTTGCTTAGCTCCTGTATGCCTTGTCAACCATTATATTATCAAAAGTGCAACAAATTTGTGAAAATCACAGAGGATTATAAAAGTAGTTAAGGTTCATGGCTGGGATGGATATTATAACTGGGAAGTTCAAGCCTCCACAGCAGCCTCTTAGGCCAGTTCCGAAAAGATCTAAAGGTGGTCGAGCTACCACGGTTAGTACCCTGTCATTGCCCATGGAACAGATAACCTTGATGACCTTGACTTGCAGCACACACAGGCAAAGTAGAGGACCAAAGGAACACCAAGAAGGACACAGAGAACCGCCAAGATGACTCAGCAGTCTAAAGCTCCTGCTTAGGCAAGCTTAGGCAATCCCGACACCACATGCTGTGTCAGGCTCACTCCCAGGGAAGGCCGAGCCAGCTATAATATTTTTTTTTAAAAAAAAGGACACACAGTTAATCTTCTCTTCCACTCCAATGAACTGCCTTCTAAGTAATTATGAAAAAGGAAAAAGACTGTAAATGACTAGAAATCCATCTAATGAGAAAAATTAGCCAACAGAGAATTTACACAATCAACTGCTGTAAGTTCAAACCAAGTCCCTAAAGGAGAGTGGGAACAGGCTGATGTGCTGGTGTCATCTGTAACGGTAGCACCAGGGAGACTGAGGCAAGAGAGTCACCACCACTTTGCCAACGATCTGGACTCCATAGTGAGCTGACGCCCAGCCTGAACTGCATAGACTCTGTCTCAAAAATAAGTAAATAAATAAATAAATAAGCAGATGTCAGAGTTGTCATATCCATGTGTTACACTTTACACTGATGTGAAGACCCAAAGAATGCTGAATGTAAAGCTATTTTTGGTATCTGGGCCATTCCAACAACTTTCTAAAATACAGAGCTGCAAAGACATGCAAAAATTCAGCAAAGCACTTCTTACTTGGAACCCGATGTAGTTAAAAGACATCTCTATAGGTGGTTCATTGCTTTATCATAGAAATCATTTTCTGTTTATTTGACTTATTTAAATGCATGAAAGCTCTCCTATACTATTACAGTTGTCTTTCATGTTTTTAAGCTGCAGTAAGCCAAAGCGACCACCGAGTCTGAATGAAAAGCATGATAAGTTACCCACATTTACTTAAGATACCGGGTGTCCTGCTTCAAATGATAACGTCTGCTCATGATAGCCCTTGAGCAATGAAACTTGAAGATTTGCATTCGTGCAAGAACCTCTGAATATTCTACTGTCAAAGGCCTTGGCGATTGTATTCCACAGTCAAAAACAGCATTATACACTCTACACATTCTTTTTGTTAGATGAAACTCTTTCTGGACATTTCTAAATTAAAATGAATAAACTTTTGGTTCTATAGCAAATTGGGTATAAGAAACACTGAAATCTGTCCTGACAACTTATTTTTATTCAGCTGGGTCTCACCTTTGGGGAGCAAATTAGTGAAGAAAATTTACAGTGTATTTACATTTTCTGTAAATTATCATACAACGCGCTGCCTATGCCTGCAACTCATGTAGAGTAACATCTATTCTCATCTAAGCCATATCATTAAAAATAAGTACATAATAGCCACTCACAAGGTTTTTCTTGACAGTGAAATCTCCTAAAAATCTTCTTACTGAAACAGGAAAGACATCACGTTAAAGTGGAGCTCTTTCTCCTCTGACTGCCCACTGTGGCTGCTGTGAGCTTTAAACTAAATGCTAAATGGGAATAGCCCACACCTACAGAGGACAAAAATTTTAAAAATATTAAGGAGACGAAATCAGGATACACACACAACCAGAGCATCACAGAATCCTTAGCTTATCTAAGTTCTTGGAGCCATCAACTGCTATTTCTAATAAAAGAGCCAGGACAAATCTGAAAATTATCATATGGGAAGTCAATCTTCAAGCAAAGCTAATTCGTCTTCCAGTGTCTTTTCAAATGAATTTAGTACAGGATTTCACCTCACTGATCAGACTCTTGGTGATCCTCCTGTATTCACCCTCCCAATCTTCCAGTACTTTTGTAATTCCAAATCTTTCCCCCTACAGAATAACGATTATCTTATGGCTTGTAAAAAATATGAAATCTAATTTTTTCTCATTTAAAATATGAAGACATCCAACCTAAAAAATAAAAAGCTTCATTATTTCATTGTTTTTTAGAGGTTTGACTCCCTGGTGGCTGTAGAAAGCAACCAAAACTCCTGTCCTCTGTGGGTTTAGCACTTTAAGCATGGGGAGGTAGTATATTGTGTAAGCAAATTTCTGCAAAAAATAATTGAACCATGGAGATTTATTCCTTATAAGACGAATGTGCTATAAATCCTTCTTGCTTGCTCTGTGCATGTTCCCATTCTGAAATTACAGCCTTCTCTAAGGTAGGATAAGCAATACTTACTTTAAATTTTAGAAACCAGCAAAAAAAACATGTAATCCATAAATGTAAATTGAGATGAATCCTAATATAATGAATTATCAAATATCTCTCTGAAAATGCTACCTTTTCTGAGTAAGCTACTCATAAATAAATTTACAGTGGAGCGGAGTTTCCATAATGGAGAAAGAATTAGACCAAAGTGAACATTACGCCCATCAATAAATGTTGGCTGCTTCCAATGAGAGAAACACCCAGGTGCCTCTGTGTCTCTGGCAATAGACCATGTACAACCTTTGTCCCCAAAGAAGTAGAGTTTGGAGAAGTGATCTTGTCCTAGACCAGACCTGCTGCTTTCAGCATAGTGCTGGTTAGCTACAAAAAAAAATTAAGTGTTTGTGATATGTCAGGCACACCTGAAAAGTATTCCCAGTTTAGCTCCTTCACAGGGAAATGGTTTCTATTGTTAACCACGATGCATACACAAGGAGACACAGAGTGTTAATAATTTATCTAGGTCTTTCAAACTGAAACAGGAGAGAATGAGAATTCTGCCCAGCAAGTGGAGATGCCGGCTCCCAGCCACTGCTTCATTCAACAATTAGCCGGATTCAGAAAATATTGGACAGTGTTTTTATATTACTATATTATGTTATATTATAGTATAGTATGATATAGCAATCAAAAACAATAAGTATTGCAACACCATAAAGATATGTGTTGTCAAATAAGATTAACTTTCCATGTTCTCCATGTCTATGGTGGATTTTTCCTAAATGTTGAGAAACATGCTTCATACCTTAATTATCATCTCTCTTACATAGTTAATATTGTCATTACTTTACAGGAACCTAGGGAACTTATGGTGTGTGTATTAAGTTTCCTGTGTTAAATTTATTTTGTAGCATTTTTGAAATGTTTGGAATGCATTGCTTGAGATGCAATTGAAGAGAGAGATTATGGGCAAAGGATTCCTGGGCGAACATTTTGTTATGCACCACCCTTTCCACTAGACTCTTGAGATACACAGTCTTTTCCACTGAAAACCATAAACCCTGGCTGGGGAGAAAGTTCAGCAGGACTCAGGTTCGATCCCCAGTACTGCGTACTGTGCCAGCCCTGAAACTGGGTGTGGTGGTGCACACCCGTAATACCAGCACTAGAGAGGCTGAAAATGGGGACTCGCAAAAATCTGAGGTGCACAGTAATAAAAAAAGATTACAAAAGAAAGCCACAAGCTCGTGACTATTTTAAACTACCAACATTAGCATATATATATATAACATACAAATATGTCATCTGGGTTTTGTTGTATGTGACCCATAGAAACACTCCAAGCTGACTTTTCTTATCTCCAAAATGATAGCTTTTCCACATGGATAACGATATATAATGCAAATGAAAATTTTTGTCATTTTCTCAAAAGTAAACCAAGATCTCCCAGTGTGAGGACCTTTTTCTATGAACTAGACTGAGAAAAATAAACAGACAGATTCAGTTACCAGGTAAAAAATGACTTGGAGTTCTGGGAATTTGCAAAGAAGAATATATATATATATGCATCACACTTCCATTTCCAGTCCATTTTAGCTGAGAAAAAAAAAAAAAAAGATAAATTCCGATGTCTCAGGCTTGAGGCACTTCAAGCACAAATCTATTACAATATAAAAGACATGGATTTCAAAGAAAATCGATATGCAAAGGAAAATGAATAGTCATACGTAAAAGCAAATGAAAATTTTAAAATGCGACAAAAACTTCGAAGAACATGAAGGCTCCTGATATATGAGGAATGTCCTCAGACAGTCAATGCAACACATGACTACATCTACTTGAGTAAGGTGTTCCACATTAGTAATACCATTTAAAACATTAATTACATGCTAATTGGTCTATTCTTTAAGTTATATTTATGAATATGAGAGAAGACTACAAATTCAGGATGCAAGAAAACAATGAATAAATAACACAAATGATGTATGCTCTTTTCTACTCTCTTTTTTTTTTCAATTTTTTTAGATCTTTGAGCAAAGTTTTTAATGATAAACGTAATTCAGTGAAATGCATAGATTTTCAAGTTGTTTTTAATCATTTAAAATTATTCCATTTAATATATTGCTATGTTTTTACAGAGGTATTTTTGGAATCACCTGAAACATTGTATTTTTAATTTTCTTGCTGTTTATCTTTTTAAATTAGTTTTAATAAGAAATAACCATATGATAATTTCAAAACACATCAGTAGAACATTTGCAATTACTGACACGTAGAAAAAAAATTCTTCCCTTTGAGCTAAGAGGAAGTAGTTATATTTTATTTACCTTTTAAATTTACTTTTATTTTTAATTTTAGTTTTTAATTTTATTTTTTATTACTTTTACTAAGAGATAACAATATGAGAGTTCCAAAACATACTAGTAGCACACTCCCAATAACTGACACACTGTATATTGTTGTCCTTGTAAAAGTTATACAGAGCACAGGGTGTAGACATAGTAAGTTTTCTAATCAATATTGGTTGAGAAAAAAAGAAAGAAGGAGAAGGAGGAGAAGAAGAAGAAGAAGAAGAAGAAGAAGAAGAAGAAGAAGAAGAAGAAGAAGAAGAAGAAGAAGAAGAAGAAGAAGAAGAAGTTCTCTTTGAAATAGGAGGAAGTAGTTGAATACATAGTCCAGTGTTTCATAATTGTAGTGAGTTATCAGTGAAACTGGCAATGTTGAAGGCTGTTGATTTAAGCCTCTTACAGCTCACCATACTAATCTAGCTCTGCATTTATGCCTCGTAATTAAGCTTTTCTCCTGGGTGATCAAAGGCAAGTGAAAGCAAGACCTGTATGACAAAACATTCATCTTTTGTATCTTTCAAGGTCAAATCCCCTACAGATTAACTTTGAAACCATGCACAGTGCTTTCTAGAATTGTTGTCAGTGTCACCCTTCAGGACGAGTCACGGCCATTGCTTGACCAGTTTGCTTTCTGTGAAAGCCTGAGAGAATGTTTTTTCTCTAGGTGACTCTCCTTAGACACACTACACTTCATTTATCCCTTTCCTCTGAGGTCCCGTAATCTCCTTGACCAGAAAGTTTGGGAAACCACTGAGTTACAGCATGTTACAGCACAGGTTCTCTCATGTCCTGAGTCCTCACTGACCTTCAAGGGCTAGAGCCAGAATGATGGCTATCCTCATAGCCTTTCTCTTTCTCCAATTTTTGGTCTATTAACTTACATTCTCAACCTTCCAGCAGAGAAGCTTCATGATACTATTACTCTGTAACATAGGTCATTGAGCATAACATCATTGTCTTTTCTTTAGGCCTCAGTCACAGCCAAAGACACAAAATGCCAAGGGAAAACTCCTCCGTGGTAACCGAGTTCATCCTGCTGGGACTCACCGATCGGGCAGACCTGCAGCCTGTCCTCTTCATGGTCTTCTTGCTCATCTACCTTGTCACCGTCATTGGGAACCTGACCATGATTCTCCTAATCAGAACTGACTCCAAGCTGCACACCCCCATGTACTTCTTCCTCAGCCACCTCGCCTTCGTAGATCTCTGCTATGCAACTACTGTTGCCCCTCAGATGCTGCTGAATTTCTTATCCAAGAGGAAAACCATTTCTTTTGTTGGCTGTATGTTTCAATTCAACTTTTTCATTGCTTTTGTGATTACGGATTATTATGTGCTTGCACTGATGGCCTACGACCGCTATGTGGCCATCTGCCAGCCCTTGCTCTATGGCACCAAAATGTCCCGATGTGTCTGTGTGTCTCTCGTGGCTGCGCCTTACCTTTATGGCTTTGCCAATGGCTTGGTACAGACCATCCTGATGCTTCGCCTGACCTTCTGTGGACCCAATGAAATCAATCACTTCTACTGTGCTGATCCCCCGCTCATGGTCCTTGCCTGCTCAGACACGTATGTCAAAGAAATGGCCATGTTTGTGGTGGCCGGGTCCAACCTCACCTGCTCTCTGGGCATCATCCTGGTCTCTTACGTGTTTATCTTCACAGCCATCCTGCGCATCCGCTCTGCCGAGGG
>PVJA010047061.1:0-14842 GCA_004027025.1 Myocastor coypus
GATACATAGTGACAGCCTGTCTCAAAATAAATAAAAATTAAAAATAAAAGAACACTGATGTAAAATGAGGTATGTTAGAATATAAATTTTGCCAGAAAGGAAAAGTACAGTCCTGTACTCCTTTGTAAACATAAATGCAAAAGAACTAAACAAATACAAGCAAATGAAATTCAACAATAGACTTTAAAAAAAAGATAAACCATCATTATCCTCTCAGGCTTATGCTAAGAATGCAGTTGCTTTAACATTCTAAATTCAATCAAGATAATGCATCACATGATTAAATGATATAATCATCTCCATGAATGAAGAAAAGGCATTTAATAAAATTCAAAACCCATTCACGACAGAAACAGAAATAGTAGAGAACTTCAAACTCGGTATCAACATCACCCCACTCCCCCCCTCAAAAAAAAACCCTCTGAACAATGACAATGGTGTTTTTCCTTTTTTTTTAGTGTTTATTGTGCCTCCTATGGACTACTTTCACTGTGAGTGCTTGGTACAGGTACAGGGCACATCTTAGTTCTTTTCTATGTATCCCTCCCCTCCCCCACCTTTTTTCCTCTTCCTGTTTACAGAAACTCAGTTTCCTTTCATCTGTTTTTCATTTTTCACTTTGATTGATTTATATTTTGGGTTTCCCATGTATGATAAACCATATGGTACCTAAGCTTGTGTGTCTGATTTGTTTCCCTTACTCTTACACTTTTAAAGTGTATGCATTTTCCTCATTGTTTATTTCACTGGTTCTAGTGTAGAGTGCTGAATAAAAATAATAGTAGGCAACTGTGTCTTGTTTCTAATCCCAGAAGGAGTTTATATTTCCCATTAAATTATGGTATTGGTTTTCTTTAAGTTGAGGACAGACCACACAGGCAATTTGTGCCGTTAGACCATGTCACCAAATGACAGCCACCATGGCCATCCTGATTTGTGTACTCTATATTTGCACAAAAATGAAACTCTCAAAGGATGCACTTTTCAGAATGTACCCCTATTTTCAAGTGACACAAGACTGTCTCATTCATTAGAATAACTAAACTTGAAAAGACTGACACTATCAAGTGCTGATGAAGATGCAAAACAACTGGAACTATTTATGGCTGGTGAGTAATGGACAGTCTTAACCATGGCTGAACATATCTATATTCTGTCTCTCGACCATCTACTCTACTTAGTGGAAATGTACACAATTTACTCCTTTATACAGGCACAAGATTATTTATATAAATAGTGTTTTAATTTCTGGAAGCAGCTGTACTAGTAAAATTACTTACTTATTTATTTTTTTATTTTATTTTTATTTTTGGTGATACCAGGGATTGAGCTCATGACCTTGTGCTCGCCAGACAAGCACTTACTGCACTGAGGTATCTCCCCAGTCCACCTGTACTAATAAAATTATTAAATAAATTATGACATATTCCCATAATGGAATAAGAGTTAGAAATATAGATGAAAAACGATTGCTACACATAAAAATGTGACTGAATTTCACGGACATGATGTTAAGCACAACACAGTGTGCATGCAAAAAGACGTATCCTGAATGATTCTATTCATAAAAAATTCAGAGCCATGTTAGAAGTCAGGATAGTGGCTGCCTTTTGGAAGGTGGTGACTACATGAGAATATAAACAGCCCTTCCTGGGGCCCGGCAGGATGGCTCAGTGGTCTAAAGCACCTGCTTAGGAAAGCTTGGGGGGCTGCAGAGACCACGGTTCGATCCCTGGCACCACATGCTGCGCCAGCCCTGCCCTCAGGGCAGGCTGAGCCAGCCATAAAAATAAATAAGCAAACAAACAAAAGTTCTGAAACAAGAATAAAAAAATAAAAATAAAAATAAATTCTAAAAAAAAAAACAAAACTAAACAGCCCTTCCTGGGTGTTGATAATTTCACTAACTTTTGGTTGATTATGTGCATTTTTTTAGGAAAATGTATTAACTTTTACACATATAATTTATCTCTTTGAACTTATATAAAAGGTTTACTTTAAGCTAGCTAATGAGATAGGCCTGTAATCCCAGAACCCTTAGAAAACCGAGGCAGGATAATCACAATTCTGAGCTTAGCCAGGGAAACTTAGCAAGACCCTGTCTCAAAAACTACAAGGATCTAAAGATGTAGCTCTGTGAAGGCTCTGCCCCAAATACTGAAAAACAAATGACTATTAACCCACAACAAAACACACGTGTAAAAAGAAAGTTTGGAGGATTTTTGTTTGTTTGCTTATCTTTCTTTTTGAAACACGGTCTCCCTGTGCTGTTCAAAGTGCCTTTGAGCTTACTTTATAGCCCAGGCTGGTCTCAAACATGCAACAATTCCCCTGCCTGGGCTTCCTGAGTGCTTGAATGGCAAGCGTGCACCACCATGCCCATTTGACATTGATAAATTGCTGAATGAATTAAAGTTTAGTATTGGTATGTAATAGGCAGTCCTGTAGAACAGAAAGATTTCATCAGTAGACATAATGGCATATTAAAATAGGTAGGAGCTCCAATTGGTGAAAAATGAACTTTTAACTGAGTACTATTGAGATGACTACTTATCTGAATAGTTACATATTTTTAAACATGTATAACTTTGTTCACTTTGAATGTTTTCTTTTTATACTGGATATTTTATAATTTAAAAAAACAAAATGATAGCTCTATCCATGTCCCTAGCAGATATATCCTGATCTAGAGGTGACCACTATTGTTGTATAAAATAAATACATAGATGACTATAAAAAATAAATAAACATAAAAAATTGTTCAATCCCCAGTTCCACCAAAATAAATAAATAAATAAATATTAAACCTGCAGCAAAAATAATGGATGCTTGTGATAAAAGAATAATCAAAGAACAATTCTTTAAAAGTCTTGGGAGCTGGGGAGATGGCTCCGAGGCACAAGTGCCTGCTGGGCAAGTGCAAGGTAGTGAGTTTGAACCCCAGTCCCACAAAAAAAAAAATAAATAAATAAAAAATAAAAGTCTTATTACTAAAAAGCGTTCATTGAATCACCTAAATAATAGAAAATAAGCATAGTTAATGCAAACTAATAATCCAGGAGAGGAACCAGCAGACTTTTCCTATAAGGCAATGGTTCTCAACCTGTGGGTCATGACCCCAGAGGGTGTCACCTAAAGCGATTAGAAAATATTATTTATTACATTCCGAATCATAACTGTAGCAAAATTACAGTTTTGAAATAGCCACCAAAATTATTTTTTGGCTTGGGGTCACCACAACATGAGGAACTGTATTGCGGAATCAAGGCATTAGAAAGGTTGAGAACCACTGCTTGAATAAGAGGCCAGAGAATTACTGTTCTGGGCATTACAGGCCATACAGTCTCTGTCTCAGCTGATAAACTCTGCTGTTGTAGCATAAAACAGCAGTGGCAGATATACATGGGTAGGCAGGCTGTGTTTCAATAAAACTTTACTTATGAACACTGAAGTTTGCATTGCATACATTTTTCACCTGTCATAATCTATTATTATGCCTATTTTTCAACTATTGAAATATATAAAATATACCCTTCCCGCATGAGCCATACAAAAATGGCAGTGGGTTATTGTTTGCTGACCCTGGGTCTTAGACCAGTGATAGAGAACCTTCTAGAGACCACGTGCCCAAGCTGCATCCCAAAGCCCATTTACTTATCACATTATAACTAAATATAAATATTGAGGGTTTGGGGTTAGGGATAGAGCTCAGTGGCATAGCACTTGCCTGCCAAGCACAAGGTCCTGAGTTCAATTTCTAGTACAAAAAAAATAATAATAATAAAGAAAAATAAATAAATATTGAGGTTTTAGTTTTAGAAAAAAAAAATTGTAACCTGAGACTCAGCTGCTGTGGTAACTTGGCTCTTCTGCTGAGAAAAAGAGGGCCCTGTGCATGTACCATAAGCTCGCCATCATTGGCCTAGACAATCTGCCCCAGGAAACCTCACATAATACACAGCAGGGAAAACAGGAAAAAAAACCCAAAGAACAAACAAGTCTCATAGACTCAAAAGGTGCAATTCTAGTTGCTATGGTTTGTATCTAAGTGTCCCCACAAAGCCTCATGTAGTCACTGGGGTAGCTTCTAGAATTTGTGATTAGTTCATGATCCAATGCTGGGATTATGGGTGTGAGTACTATTCCACTCTGAGGTGGGTAATTTGCACTACAGTGTAAGGAGGAGAGAGAGGCTTGCTAGCTACCTCAGCTGCTGCTCCTCCCCTTTGCTTTTTGCTGTTTTCCTGCCACCACAAGGGGCTGCCCTCTGCCCTGTGCCACTCTGCCTTGGAACCAGCCAAGTATGGACTGAAACCTCCACTAATTGTGAGTTAAATAAACCTTCCCTTCCTTAATTCTGGGTATTTGGTATTTGTCCCAGCAGTGAGAAAAGAGCAACTAAGACACTAGTGTAGCTGTGATTCACAAGTAGGAAGAAAAAAGTCAATAAAGGGATAAGTCAAGGTATAAATATTCAGATTCTAAGAAGGCTCAAGGAGAATCCAGGGGCAGGAGTGAAAGAAGGGTCATGCCTAGACTTTGGTGACATTTCAAGAACTCCAGAGATGAAGAGGAAATTCCTAAGTCTTCCAAGTATAAAGAAAAGCATTCTACCTGGACAAACTTGAGAGCTGGGCTCACCTTGGACTTCTATCTGAGACCCTGAGTGCTGGATAGCAGAGCAGCAGGCACACCTAAAGTTCAGCTCCTCACAGTCTACACACAGCCAAACTACCATTGAGGGGAGCAGCAAACAGAGATACCTTTGGCCGTGATGTGAGGAGCTCCAGAACCCTTCCTAGGAAATAGATGAGCATAATTCCTAAGGACACAATTGTGACCAAGATGCCTAGGATGCAGATGCAGCTCATTGCCTGCTCTCAGCCATTTCTCCCCAACCACTCTGCTAACAAACCCCGCTATTCACCAATAAAGATGGCAGTGTGCTTTTGCCAGGCAGCTCAGAAGGTTAAGTATTAATTAGTCTAAGCCATTCATCCACTCCCTTCTCGATGATCAGTTAGGAATAAGCATGTGATGAAACTCTGCTGGTGGCGTCTTAGGGGAAACTTCTGGAAGGCTTCTGCCCAAGATTTTCCTTAAAGATAGAAAGAAATACACAAAAGATAGAACTCTTTGCCTCCCCTTCACATCTTCATGACTACCCAAGATGCTGGGAGCTGATGCACCTGTCCACAACACTGGGGAAGAAACCGGAGCACAGGCAGCCCAAGAATTATGACAGAGTGGAAAACTGGAAATTCCGTGGGCCTCTGATGGTATCTGAACTGCTTAATTAACCCATTTTTTAATCAGTCCACCTCCAGAATTCAGAGCACAGGAGATGACAACTTTTCCTTTGTTTCAGTCAACTCTAGTAGGATTTTCTGTTGCTTCCAAGAACATCTAATTGATTTAAGTATGAAATAAAACTGGATGGCATTTACCATCCACAGAGCTGTAAGTTTCTACCTCTGTGACCTCACTCAAGCCCCAGGAGGGCCTCACATGTGTTAAGGACACTGGAGTGACCAAGGAGTACAGGCTGCAAGTTTTAGGTCTCTTGAGGCTGAAAAGGCAAGACCTGAGAGTGAATATGGTCAAAATCAGTTAGAAAAAAAGCATCATTGATAAGATCAGAATGGATCTGAGTGTCAGAGGTGCTGGAATGCAGGCAGCCAAAGCAGCAGTGTGAAACAGGAGCTTGCATACGTGGGCCAAGGGTTCTGTGTGGTGTTGCTTGCCTGAGCCCTGGGGAAACGGCCTAGCTCGGTTACTGAGACCTCTCAGGACATATGGCAACTTCCATAAGAGCCAGCACTCAAAACAACAGTAAGATGCTCTGCACCCTGCTCCATTGGACGTATTAGTCCTAGGAAATGGTGTGAATGTAGAGCCATCACGTTTACCAAAGTGAAGCCTTGTGTTTCTACATCACTGAGGGCAGTAATTCTCAACCCTGGAGCCACAGGAGGACCCCCAGAGAAATTCTAATCTGTGTAGACTGGGGACTGGCAAAAAAAAAAAAAATTATTGCTAGCTCACAAGGTGGTATGAGTGTGTTTCAGAAGACAGCACACCTCACTTGGAAATAAGGTCACCTGAGCCCCACATGCAGATGGGAGTCCCTGAGATGTGTTGCTCAGAGGGCTGGGTCCTTTCCATTTCCTGTCATTCCAAGAATCTTAGATCCAGCTGGCTGCAGCACCAATGGGCTCAACCAGTAGGATATGCTGCTTCTTTGCATCTCCTCAAAGCATTTCTGGTTTGTTATTGTCGCTGTCAGTGATATTTATTTGGATTTGGAAGCAATCCAAAAAAATCAGGCACAACGGAGAAACAGAAGCAGTGCATCTGCATCTAAAGAAGCTGTTTTTCAAGATTTCATCAGCAAGTTGCTCATTTGCTGTGCACAAGGGGACAGCCCCGGGAGCACAGCCTTTAGATTTCAGTTTTGTTTTCTTTGATTGTCCTGCTACCTTTCTCTGCTGTTCACAACCTGGCCACACACAGGCCTCCTGCACACGCTGCTCTTCTCTGGTTCCTTACCGCCCATTTCACACTGCACTGAGCTGGAACTGGCTCGCACCAGCTCAGAGGTATCGGTCTGCACCTTGGCCCAGCTCTGCCTTTGTGACACTGCTTTGTCCGTTGGAGAAGCATTTACACCTTAAAAATCAGCAAATGCAGGCCAGCCGGATAGCTCAGTGGATTAAAGCACCTGTTTAGGCTGACACAGGGACAAGGTTTTGATCCCCAGCTCCACATGCTGTGCCTGCCCCACCCCCAGGGCACGCTGAGCTAGTGATTGAGACTGCACTGTGGTGGCGCATGCCTATAATCCCAGCACTTGAGAGGCTGAAAACAGGAGGATCACTACACTTCCAATCTATGTAGTGAGACCCTGGAGACCCTGTACTAAATACAAAAAAGAAGGAAGGAAGGAAGGAAGGAAGGAAGGAAGAAAGAAAGAAAGAAAGAAAGAAAAAACAAAAGAAAAGGAATAGGGCCAGGCTGGGGAGATATCTCTGTGGCACAAATGCCTGCCTGGCAAGTGCAAGACCATGAGTTTAAACCTCAGCCCCACCAAAAAAATAAAAAGAAAGAAAAAACAAAGGAAAGGAAAGGAACAAAAGCTACAACACAAGACTTCCCCCAGAGAGAGCCCCATTGTTAAACACTTAGCAGCACCCCGCTGAGTTCACAGCTTCCTGTTTCAGCAAGCACACAAAGCCTGTGAAGAGCCTGCTCTCTATTTGCTGTTCCAAGTGAAGAGTTGACAATGTGGGTCTATCTTTCCCCTCTCCTGTCATATCTTCAAATTATAGTTGCCATCATCAACACCAACAACAATTATGTAAGTCAATGACAGCAAAGAAAATGAGTGACAGGTTCATCAATTAAGCACCCGTGACACACCTCCCAGGTACCAACCACCCCTGCAGAGGTCAGCCTGGCCTCCTGTCCCATCTGTGCTGCAGGTCCAGCCAAGCAGCAGCAGGCAAGGGCTGGCCAAGCTCTGTCCCTTCCCTCAGGCTTCCCTTGATGCTAAGCCCTAGGCTGCTCTATGGTCCCCATAGGCTCCTGCACATCTGTACCTGCAAGTATATAGGAGTCAGAGGCCCATGGGACAAACCTTTTTTTTTTTTTTTTTTTTTTTTTTTTTTTTTTTTTTTTTTTTTTTTTTTTTTTTTTTTTTTTTTTTTTTTTTTTTTTTTTTTTTTTTTTTTTTTTTTGGCAGGACCGGGGGGTTTGAACTCATGACCTTGCACTTGCCAGGCAGGTACTTGTGCCACGGAGCTATCTCCATGGCCCCCAGGGACAAATCTTTGATCAGTGGGGATTAAGAACCTTGGACCCTTCATGGGGTGGGACTTGGAATGAGAAAACTCACTGTACTACGGTGGGTACAGCCAGTGAGAGTCCTTTATGGCTCCCCTCTGTGTGTCTCCTCTTGCCTGCCTACCTACAACTGTACTTCCTATCAAGGTGATGGTTCACTAGCCCTTGCCTCCGCTTAGTCCAGCCCAGGATGGAATTTATGGTTGGGGGCACCGGAGGGTGAGCTGGTAAATGCTGAAGCCCAGCTGGGAGAGTGATGGGTCAGGCACAGTGAGAAGTGGTTAAAACCCAGAAGAGTAGGGAGGCCAGATCACCATCAAAGACCAAGAACAAGAAATTGTGTGAGAAGGTTGGATAGAAAATAAGCAGGAAAAAGTAGGGAATTTAGTGACTGGAACTCTGCACTGAGCAAGTCTGGGAATAAACAGGTGGTCAAAGAAGAACAAAGCAAACTAATCCAGCTATACCAGATATTCAACTAAATGAAATCTGGATCAAAAAGCACTGGAATGGAGTGAAAATATAATGCAATGTGGGGAACTTTCCCACACCCTGCTTCTAAACAAGAAGGACCATGAACATGTATGTGACATGGGGACAATTGGAGAAACTGGGTATGGAATGCTTATCCGATGGCACTATGGAATTTGTGTGGGTTTTCTTAAGGGTGACAATAATTGGGGAAATGTTTTAAGGAGACATTTGCTGAACTATTAGGGGATAAAATGTCATTTGTCAGCAACTTGCCTTCAAATGGCTTATAAGTAAATATATAGAGAGATACAGATATAACTATACATCACACTCACAGGCACACACACTTCCAGGTAAAGCAAATACATCAACTTGTTGTCTATGGTTTAGGCCAAATAAAGGACATCCAAGTGATGCTACACTTTCATTTTAGTATTTCGATATTCTTACAGGCTTTCGATAAAATAACAAGGGGACAATAGACAAATGACTTCAAGATTATGAAGGAAATATTTTTCTTGTAAAACGTCAATATATGACAAGATGCAATAAAAAATACAGTGAATATTTAATTCATTTAATTTATCACAGTAAAAGGCACATTGCAGTAAATCCTCCTCAAAATAAACCCCTTCCTCTCAAACACCTCCCTCTCTTGACATTGTCTGACGCCGTTCTAAAAGTCGGCCCCTGCGAGTGTCTTTCATTGGGCTGTCACACCTGTCTCAACATCCTGCACTGATCAAAGGGTTTAACTTTCCTGGTCATTTTGACTTCAGGAAAGAAGTCCCACGATATCAGATCTGGTGGATAAGGCAGACAAGAGCATACTGCAGTGTTTTCACTTGATGGAAATTATCATAACTGTTTTGGGAAAGTGGCTTTTAAGGTAATACTGGAGAGTTTTTTGGAAAAAATAAAGGATCTTCACTATGTAGTTCAGCCTGGCCTTGAACTCACTATCACCCTGCTATAATACAATTTTCAAAAGTATAGGACACATCACATGACATGCCAGCCCCTCCCATCAGGCACACTGAGCTGGCCCCTGAATCAGGGTGTGGTGGTGCATGCCTGTAATCCCAGCACTGGGGAGGCTGGAAACAGGAGGATCACTATGAGTTTAGTTGCACAGTGAGAGCCTGCACAATTTTTTTTTTAATTTAAATATAAGACAACCCATAGGGGGCCCCTCTGTCTCTCAGGAGCTATTCCTATTCTCAATTCCCCTATTTCTACTCCCTACTCCTTTTCTCAAATAAATTTCCCTACTCAATAAAAAAAAAAAAAAAAAAAAAAAAAAAAAACCATGTACCATGTTTTTATCTATCTATCTATCTATACTTTCAAGTAAGTGTATAATCATACTCATCTCACTGGTGTTTCTGTTTATTTGCTTGTTTGTTTGTTTGTTTGTTTTTAAGATAGAGATTCTTTGTCTCTTTTTTATTTAATTTTTTTCTTGTTTCAGAACCTTTGTTTATTCACTCATTTTTTTTTTTTTTTTTTATGGCCAGCTCAGCCTTCCCCGATGGCAGGGCTGGCACAGCATGTGGTGCCAGGGATCGAACTGCGGTCCCTGAAGCCTCCCAAGCTTTCCCAAGCAGGGGCTTTAGACCACTGAGCCATCCCGCCAGGCCCCTGTTTGTTTGTTTAAAAAGGTCTCTCTTACATAGTTCAGGCCAGGCTGGAACTCACAATGTAGCCCACTTAAAGTGATCCTTTTGCCTCAGCCTCCCAAGTACTGGAATTAGAAGCATGTACATCACACTCAGTTCTCATTGGCACTTTTTTTTCTCCTTTCTTTGGTCTCAGGGATCAAACTCAGAACCTTGCACTCACCAGACAGTCCCTGAGTTATTTGTCCAGCCCCTCACTGTACTCTTCACAATACCTTCTAAGTATTTGTTTTCCTTTGTTTCCTGACTCACTTGCACCCCTCTCTTTTTCCTTCTGAGGTCCTTTTGGCCCTCCAACCCCAACAGCAGTCAGCAATCTAGAATGAAGTCCTTCTCAATTCTCCACACTTATCAACTCATACACAGATATAAATACATACACAGTCACTTGCCACATGATGGTCCCCTAAGATTATAATGGAGCTGAAAAATTCCCATCTTCTGGTGATGACATGACCCTCCAAAGGAAGAGGAGGAGGAGGAGGCCTGACACTCCACCCTGGGTGCTGCTGGGGGCGGAAACTTGGCATCCTGCCATTGTATCAAAAAACAGCACATATAATCATATAAGACTCATAACACTTGATGATGATAATAAATTACTATATTACTTTTATGTGAGTTTACTGTGCTTTTGATTGTTAATTTAGAATACAGAATTTATGTACAAAACACAACAAAAAACATGCTTGCTATAAGACGTAGATTGTGTAATACCCTACAGCACTGCATTGAGGGGCCATGAGTAGCGACTGCCCTGGACCATTTAAACCTGCACAGGTCAGTCTGGTGATGTCCTACAAAATTATTTAACAGTGCACTCTTCAGTCTGTCTCTCAGTTGTTAAACAGCACATGACTGTGTACATGCACACTACGTATGTGCATCTCCAGTCCTTTTTTATTGTTCAAGACAAGGTCTTGCTGAGTTATCAAGGCTGGCCTTGAACTTGCAATCCTCCTGCCTCAGTCTCCCAAGTAGCTGGGATTACAGGCAGGCACTACCGTACCCTGCTTGACCTTTTCCTCTATAAGCACAGCATTATTTTAACTGAAGGACTCTGGTAAGTGTAAATGATAGCCCACTGGTATTTGAATTTGCAGTTCCTTCCCCGCTAGTAAATGGAAGGCTCTTTCATGCATCTGCTGAACTTTCTGAGTTGCACTTCCAAGCATGGCCCATTCATGTCCTTCTCCATTGTTCTAGTGGGCTGTTTCTATCAGCATTTTATTTTCAAGATGTAAGAGCTCTTGGTGTACAATATATGGAGATGACCTTTGGCATCTCTGCTAAATATTTTTAAATCTAGTGTTTTTGTTTCAATGTTCACTGCACAAAGAGTTTTCAATGTTTATATGTTTAAATATATGTTTTCTTTGAAAGATTCTAAGAGGTCAGTGTGGTAAACAATTACACATGGAGTGATTTTGTGCAACATTTTGCTTTTTGTGTTTAATTCTAAGGTGCGGCTGTAATTTTTCCTTGAGTGGAAAATAAGTTCAGATTTTATTTTTATTTTTCTAGATGTATGATAAATTGGGGTAACCAAATTTGGATATATGTGTGTGTGTGTGTGTGTGTGTGTGTGTATAATTTTTATCCAAACTCATAGTTTATTTAGGTCAAGTCTTTTTCATTAAATTTATTTGTAGGTATCTTATAGAATTTGCCACTACTGCAAGTGCCATATTACTCACTGTTATGGTTTATGTCTAGTTGTCCCCCCAAAGCCTCATGGAGTCATTGGGCAGGGACTTCTAGAGTTTGAGACTTGATCCATGATCCCTGGGATTATAGGTTTTAGTACTGATGGGATTATGGGTGGAAGTACTTCTGGGATTATGGGTGTAGCCTAGGCGAGAGCTAAGGTGGAGAGCCTGAACGTAATATAAAGAGAGACAGAGAGACAGACTGGAGCTCTAGCTGTTGCTGCTGCTCTGCTGCCCTGATTGACTGGCTGCCTCTGCTACCATTTTGCTGCTGTTCTGCCGCCATGAACTGGATGCTCTCCGCCCTGCTCCACTCAGCCTTGGGCCAACCGAATATGGACTGAAACCTCCACGAACTGTGAGCTAAATAAACCTTTCCTTCCTTCATTTTGAGTGTCGGGTATTTGTCCCAGCAACAATTAAAAAGTAACTAATACACTCACATTCAAGGGACTTATTGCTAGAATAAAATAAGTTTACTCTTTGTGTGTTTATCTTAAAACCATTCACTGTCCCAGATTATCTTTAAAATTAATGTAGTCTTTTTTAGAGACTTTTATGTATTTTTTTGAAATATTATAATATCATCAGTGAAGATCAGAGGTTGTTTATTCATTTTTCTGATGGTTGTGCAATTAATTCATTTTATTAACTAATTTAAATGTTGTTACCTTGTTATTCTATTTGGTAATATTTTAATATTTCTGTGAATTTGAAATTGATTTACAGTTTTGTTATAATCTCTGTTGTGTATCATATATAGGCAATGATGTTTTGTGGTTTCTTTTTTTACTCTACAGCTTCAAGTAAATAACACTGGAATTATTTATTCTTCAGCCTCTAAAAAGAACTCAGCTGGGATCTTCTGGTCTGACTGGCTTTTTCAGTAACAAATCTTTAAACATTTTCCTAGTGTACGCCACGGTAGCTGGTCCTTTTAAATTTTCCTTTATTCTTTGATCAGCTTTGGTAAGTTGTACCTTATAAGGAGACCCATTTCTTTTTCTGTTTATATTTCTTGTCATAGAGTTGCTTGGAGGGCCCTACAGATAAAGACTCTTGCGGGAGGGGCTAGAATCAAACTCAGGACCTCATGCTTACCAGGCAGGTGCTGTGCCACTGAGCTATATCCCAGGCCCTCTATGATGATATTTTAAACCTCTTCACCTGATGCTATGCTCCCATTCTCATTCCCATTGCTATATATTTTGTCTCATTTTATCTGTAATTAGAATATTTCATTGTATTTTCAGTGGATAGTTGGATTTTCCTATTTTTCGTATTAATTTTTGTTTCCTATCCCATTATTTTTAGCCTGTTATCTTTATTAATTTTTCTTATTTCTTTTCTCTTTTATTACCCTCTAGTTCTTAGGATAAATAATCCATGCTTTTATTACTTTTATTTCTTGTTGTAAAAGGCATTTAAGGATCTAATATTTTCTGTAAATACAAACTTCTCTGTGTTCCACAGATTTTTATTAACATGTATTAATTACACATATTAATGACTTCAGGGTTTTATTTCAGTTGATTCATACAGTGTACACTGGTAAAATCGTGAGAGTTAGCACTTCCTCATCCTTACCATTCTTTGTCAGGAGCCTCTGAATTTCTCTCTTCTAGATCTTCATAAAATACCCACTGCCATCTATTATATACTGACTACACCCCTGTGCTGCAGGACACCAGGACTTCATTCCTTCTACTATATTTTGGCACTGGTACTGCAATCTGCCTTTTTGCACTCTCCCTCTATCCTATCCCCATTATAAGCTCTAATAATCAGAGTTTCAGATTCAGGAGATTGGAGTATGGAATGTCCTCCTTCACATTATTATTTAGTGTGCAATTTCTCCTTGAAGTCTTTGCTCCAATAGTTAACTGGCAGTGTATCACTTTCTTTCTTTTTTGTTTTTAATTTATTGGTACAGCATCTCACTTCACAGCTCAGACTCACAGAGGTCTTCCTTCCTCAGCCTCCCCAGCACTGGGATTAGAGATATGTACCATGCCCGGTTTAGCGGCTGGCACAGCATGCAGTACCAGGGGTTGAACGTGGGTCCTTGTGCTTGCCAGGCAGGCACTTAGACCACTGAGCTACCTCACCAGCCCGTTATTTACTTTCTTAAAAATTATAACTCTTTTATTGCCCTTTTATTATTTCTAGTTTTTTAATATTGGAATGTATGATTTCCTTTGCAACCAACTTGGACACAATTGATTTGTATATACATTCTGTGGCTAGAACATGGGAAAAGTATGCATAAGCTTCCTCTGCACAAGTATATGAAATATGTTTCTTAAATTAGGTTTCTTATCTTAGCATTTTATTCTTCTATGTTATTATTTTTCTCCAAACTTATTTTTATCTCTGTCAAACTCTGGGGAAAATGTTTTTAAATATCTCCCTAAAATTGTATTTTTACCAAGCCCTCCCTGCAGTTTTAAACATTTGTTTAAATATCAAAATAGCAAAAAAAAATCATTTTTGTTTAGATATGTTACAAAGTTATTAGATAAATATACAATTTTATGGTTATAATTTATTGCTAAATTATGCTTTTGTCACTGCCTATCTTTGTTACTTTTCAATTGTTGCTGAGACAAATACCTGACACTCAAAATGAAGGAAGAAAAGGTTTATTTAGCTCCCAGCTTCTGGAAGTTTCAGTCCATACATGGAAGTTTCAGTCCATACTTGGCTGGCTCCAAGGCAAACGGCAGCAGTTCATGGTGGCAGAAAACATGAAGAGTGGAGGAGGAGGAGCAGCTGTGGCGTCCATCAAGCCTCTCTCTTCCTTCTATGCTGACTGCGAAGACTGGTGCTCCACAGTAAAGATCAGAGCACCTGCGAAGTGGCACAGCTGCAAAGTGATGCAGTGAAGCCTAAGACTTCTCCAAGGAAGCGCTGGAGCAGAAGCCTTCTTCACCTCCTTTATATATCCTTTTTGTGCTGAGTCACTGTGGAGCGTGTCCTTCCCACCCCAGGGGGCCCTACACGCCGGGGCCCCAGAGCCCGGGTTGTGCAGCGATAGAGTGGATCCAACCAAGGTGACACAACATATCAACCACTACACTGCCATACTGTAGTGGTCAATACTTTGTGTCAACTTGGTTCCCTGCTGGTGGGGACCGA